>PVIC010006796.1:11773-53216 GCA_004025085.1 Thryonomys swinderianus
ATGTAGCCCAGGCAAGCCTCGAACTCAGCAATCCTCCTGTCTCTGCCTCCCAAGTGCTGGGATTAGAATCATGAGCCACCATGCCCAGTGTGGGGATGTTTCTGTATCAACAGATCTGTTCCACTGATCCATGTGACTGTTTTTCATCCAGTACCATGCTGTTTTTATCACTATTGCTTTGTAATGTAGCTTGAAGTCAGGTGTTGTGGTCTTTTGCCTTCCTCTTTTTGTCCAAAATTGCTTATGCTACTCTGGTTCTTTTCTGGTTCCATATGCATTTTCAAAATCTACAAAGAATGATGCTGGTATTTTGATTGAGACTGCTTTGAATATAACAGTTTGAGAGTTTGGCCATTTTGACAACATTGATTTTGTCTATCCAGGAGTGGATATTTCCTTGCTCCCTCATTTTCCTTTGTATATCTATGTGTGTTTATATGTTCATATACATATATTTAACAAATTATATATGTCTCTCTCTTTCCCATCTTTGAGTGTGGGTGGGATACTGTGGGTTGGGGACCAGAGAAGGGACTATTTATGGCTTAGATAGAGATTTTAGTGCCTCCCCTGAGTCCTTTTCAGCTTTATATGTCAGTTCTACTATTTACTCCTGTTACTTTAAGTGATTTTGAGTATGGCCCTATGTTTCAGCAAAAGAATTGCTTCTGTCTATAACAGCAACCACAGATTCCAACTTACAGTGCTTCTACATGACAGTCCATGGGCTTACACTCTCCCCCTCACCTATTCTCACAATGACAGGTTATTATTTGTGTTTGATATGCAGTGAGGTAGGTGAGGTAGATGGCAGAACGGGAGGTGCTTGGACAGGGAGAGACACTAAGGGTGAGGTTTGAAGGGGGAAATAGTAGAAGGTAAGAAGAGTTCCTTCCATTCAGTTGAATATTTAGTATTATGAGTTTTCAAGGGATATTTTGCAGAAGCAAGGGTAAGATATGGGGATGGGGGCTCACTTTGTGATTGCACAAAGCTGTGTGGTGGTCAGAACTTGCTGATAGGGAGGACAGTAAACTAGGTAAGATATGGCAGAGGGCTGGGGATTTGACTCAATTGGTCCTGTGCATAGCTAGCAAGGGCCCAAGTTTGATCCCCAGTACTGCAGAAGAAAGAAAGAAAGAAAGAAAGAAAGAAAGAAAGAAAGAAAGAAAGAAAGAAAGAAAGAAAGAAAGAAAGAAAGAAAGAAAGAAAGAAAGAAAGAAAGAAAGAAAGAAAAATTGATTCAATGCCTGCTTCATAAGGATAAGGTTTCCATTTCAATCCCTGGTATGGGGGGGCAGAGAGAGACAGAGAGAAAGAGGGAGGGAGGGAACAAGGGGAAGAAAGAAAGAAAGAAAGAAAGAAAGAAAGAAAGAAAGAAAGAAAGAAAGAAAGACAGAAAGAAAGAAAGACAGAAAGAAAGACAGAAAGAAACACAGAAAGAAACACAGAAAGAAAGACAGAAAGAAAGAAAGATATGGGAGAGCCAGAGGCTTGGGATAGAAGGGATCAAGAAATACTAGAGAAGATGGGAGTGACCATGAGTAAACTGGCTATGAGGAAAGAATTAAAACTTAGGAGGAAGAGGAGGAGTTTGTGTTTGGAAAAAGAATAAAGACATATGTCAGTATTGCCTCAGGGGTTTGAGCTGAAGAAACTCGTATGGAGGGCTGGGAATTTAGCTCAGTGGCACCACCCCCACCTCGCAAGTGCAAGGTCCTGAGTTCAATCCCAGGCATGGAGCTGAGACAGGGAGGGAACCTAGAGGCCTATGAAATCAGAGCCAGTAGAGAACAATACACAAATGTAACAACAACCTGGTAAACACAGGAAACCACAGAGAAGATAGCTTCATCCCACATTACTAAACAAGTCAGGAAACATATAAAAATTTAAATCCATAAATCCCTGGTGGGAGCACAGATTAAACACTGCAGAGATGCTGCACATGTGGTTCCCAAGCGGCTTCTTCGCCAGAGGGTCTGAGCGCTCACCGCCCCCTTCCTCCCCATCCTACCTCACCGTGGCACAGAAGAAGCTTACCGAGCTCAGGGCCTCCTCCCGCGGGCTCCGATGGTGGATACAGCAGACAGGTTCACTGGCACAAAACTGCCCACCGAGTCAAAATTGTTCCCATGCAACCAAATCCGACGCAGCAGGAACAGGCTGGTCCACCACAGTGGTGTCTACCGGAGCTAGTGGAGAAACAGCGCTCCTCGAGACCCTGTTCTGTGTCTCCGTTCAGCCTAGCGCAGAGATCCGTGTTCACAGTGTGAGCATCGACAGCCCAAGTCTCGACCCGCAGTGAATGTGTATCCGCTAACCATGGTGGCTGTGTCTCTGTCTCCTCTCATGGTGAAAAACACCGCTCAAGGGTAGCTTCAAAGAATGTTAGCTAAAGCCCAGGGCGCTGGGCAGAGGGTAGGGCCAGAAGGGAAGAGAAGAAAAACAATGTTAAAAGGTGGTATGGGAAGGAGGAAATAGGAGGCCAGAGGGCCTAAGGAAGGTAAGCATATGCAGCACGTTTCGTAGAGGTAAGAGGGAAAATTGGACACACAACTGGTCATGAGAAATGGGGGGTGGGAAGAGTCTATTAGAGAAAACCTTTCAGGGAGACAAATGGAAGGTGAGAGGAAAGGGAAGGAAAACTGAAAATGAGTAAGAAACAGAAGGAGGAAGTTAGGCGAAGACATGCGAATGAAAGTCGGAGCGGTAGAAAGGGACGAAGGAGAGCTCCCTTATTCTCATGGAAACTTTCTGGAGGAAACAGGGCAAGAACAAGAGAAGCTCACGCGCAGAGACACACACCGGACTGTAACAAAAGGGGAAAATAATGGAACAAAACTGCGGGGGAGGGGCAGAAGGAAGAAAACTAAAGAACACAAAGATTTAAATAGGTGAAATGAAAGTATAAAAAGAAAAAAATAACACAACTATAAAAAGAATAATACAGGAAAACTGCAGACAGTTGCGGACATGGGGCTCTTTTGCTCAGCCAGGCTTGGGGAGCAGAGCTCCAGCCAGGGCCATCTCTGGTCACGCTGGAAGTCGGAGGCGGCGTCGGCCCCCGGGACAGTGGAAGGCGCGGAGATCTGCTTTCAGTGAGTGCCCGGTGCCACTGTGAGCTTCTGACCCGTGAGGACCCGGCTGAGCCCAGCCTCTGACCTCCGGACCTGCTCTGCGTTCGGTGTCCACAGCCTCGGCCTCCCGGGCTTGAGTGTGGAAGGCTGCTCCAAAGCGGAGCCTCCTCCTGGGCTGCTAGTGCCGGCTGCGGGGGCTTCTCCGTTCAGTCCTCACGTTCTCCACGAGCGAGAGTGCTTGGTCTCTCTTTGCCACGATTGCAGGCACCACGCCGTCTGTACTTCTGTGTCACTTCAAACTATCTTCTCCTCCCCCCATCAATTCTGTCATGGTTTCTAGGTATCCTCCACTCCTTTGGCTCCTTGCCAAGCTATTGATTTCCAGACTCCAGACGCTTTGTCCTGGAGAGGCTGAGCTACTGGGGCTCCCCTCTTTTGGGACTCCCTTAAGTTTTTTTTTTTTTTTTTTTTTTTTTTTTTTTTTTTTACAAGGACATCAATATTAGGTTCATTGACTCAGGTAGCATTTGTGTATATTTAGTTATCTATATGTGTATTTATATATTTGGTCATTGTGGAGATCATTCTATAACAATTAAAAATAGTGATACTGATTTTATATTTGCATTGAAAGGTGATATACCACAGATATCCCCTTGTTCCTCGGTAGGAGGAACCAACATCGTCAAAATGGCTACTCTCCCACAACCATGACATAGATTCAGTCCAATCCCAATTGAAATCCCAACAGCGTATTTCACAGACCTAGAGAAAATCACCCAAAAATTCATCTGGAACCACAAGAGACCTAGAATAGCAAAAGCAGTTCTAGGAAACAAGAACATGGCAGGGGCTATCATGATCCTCAAATTGAAGCCACTGTGATAAAAACAGAACAGTACCGGCAAGGTAACAGACCTGAGGATCAGTGGAACAGATTAGAAGATCCAGAAACAACTCCAGATACACTAAGCCACCTCATCTTTGACAAAGGAGCCAGACATCCTCAATGGAAGAAAAATAGCCTCTTTAACAAATGGTGCTGGAAAAACTGGGCTTCAACCTGCCAAAGACTGAAGCTAGGTCTATCTCTTTCTTTGTGTACTAAACTAAAATCAAAGTAGATGAGAGACCTAAATATCAAACAGAACCTCTAAACCTGCTGCAAAACAGGTTAGGTAGTACTCTTGGAGACTTTGGTTTAGGGAAAGACTTTATGAACAAAACTTCTACAGCATGAGATCTAGCAGAATAAATCAACAAATAGGATCTTGTCTTAATCAAAAGCTTCTACACAGCAAAAGAAACCACCGGCAGAGCAAAAATGCAACCAACAATGTGGGAAAAAATCTTTACCAGGGCCAGAGATTTAGCTCAGTGGTTCTAGTACCTGCCTAGCAAGTGCAAGGTCCCTTGATCAATCCCAGTAACCACATACAACAGTACCAGGCATGGTGACTCATGCCCATTATCAATCAGTACCACATACCACAATGCTGGGCATGGTGACTCACATCTGTAATCGTAGCACTTGGGAGGCAGAGGCAGAAGGACTGCTAAGTTTGAGGCTTGCCTGAGCCACACAGAGTTCAGGGCCAGCCTGCACTACAAAGTGACACCCTGTCTCAAAAGAAAAATAAATACATAATAAATGAATAAATAAATAAACTTTACCAGTTGTTCCTTAGACAAAGGGCTACTATCTAGAATATATAAAGAGCTTAAACTATCAGTCCCCCCCCCCAAATTTAAAGACCCAATTCAAAAATGGGCATCTGAAATGAACAGACACTTTTCAGAGGAAGATGTAAAAACAACTAAGAAGTATACGAAGAAATGCTCAAAGTCACTGGTCATTTGAGAGATGCAGATGAAAACAACACTGAGATTTCATCTCACTCCACAAAGAATAGCTGCAATTTCAAACTTAGCAGCAAGAATTGCTGGCAAGGTTGTGGAGAAAAAGGAATCCTTCTCCACTGTTGGTGGGAATGTAGACTGGTACAATCATTATGGAGATCAGCATGGAGATTTCTGAAAAAACTTGGATTAGAGGTCCCTTTGACCTGTGCTGGAGATATACACAAAAGAATTGCAAGATTCATATCACAGCAACATACGTTCACCCATGTTTATAGCAGCTTGGTTTGTGATAGCTAAATCTTGGAAACAACCCAAATGCTCAACTCTAGACTGGATAAAGAAGATTTAAATAAATAAATAAAATGAAGTATTACTCTGCCATAAAGAATGATGAGTTTGAGTGATTTATATTCAAATGGATGTACCTTAAGGATATATTCATAAGTGAAATAAACACATCACAGATGTGTAAATACTGTATTTTTTCTCTGGTATGAGGAACTGAAGTTGTAAATGTGTTCTAGAATGCATGGTCGATATTGTGAAATAGTAAATATTCAAAGGGAAATGGGGTTTAGGGGTAGGTAATGAGGGGAAAGAAAAAAATTGATGATAAAAAAAGGAAATAAAGCTAGTGAATATAGGGGCAGGGCATTGTAGGGTGGGTAGGGGAAGGGTCAAAATGAGAATTAAGTCATGTCATATACTGGTACAAATTCTCCATGTTGAGCATATTTGTGATGTGCATGTATAATGTGCCAATAAATTAAATTTAAAAAATGATATGTCATAGTTTAAACAGTATCCTATCAGTGGACAGGTGGAATTTTTGTGCTTTTTGTATGAAAAGCTGTAATACAAAGGATAGATAAGTGTATAGGCCATTTTGCTTTGGTATAACTATATGTGAATAATAAATTTCTGGAAGTAGTATTACCGAGTGCAGAATAAATTTATTGGCAAGAAAGTCGAAACTGACAAACTGCCTTCTGTGTTAGGCAGAATAATGCCCTTATCGCAGATAGCTAAGTTAGTTAGAAATGATAAGGCAGTGAGACAAAGCTGGGCCCTCAACATAGAAAAGCAGTTGAGACACACTCACCGGGTAGCACTATGGAAAGAAAAGCAGCACTGCTTCCCCGAGAGATGAAGAACAGTGACTAGTATTCTAAACAGACATCCATCTCCCCGTCCCATTTCCATTCCAGAAGTTCCTTGTATGTGACTTATTTTCCCACTTGATCCCCATTTAATCGATATTACCCTGGTGACTGTCCTTGGGATCTTGCCCACTTTGTAATTTCTATTGGCTCTTATAGTTTTGTCCCACTTTGTCCCCACCTCACCTAATGGCTTTGCCATATGAAACACCTGAAAAGCGGGTTGGGCGGCGACTCATTCTCCAGCCCCTTTCGGTCTCTCTTAGGCAGAGAGGAATCGTAGGCAGCCGCTAGAACCCGAGACTGGCCTTCAGCTGGCAACTGCAGAAAAACAAGAAAACAGAGCAAAACACCCCCAAATTCTGCCTACAGCCTGGATGAGTGAGGGCGTGAAGACTCCAGCTCTGTGACCTGAAAAATGGATTCTCCTCTAGAGTCTTCAAAAAAAAAAAAAAATACCCTCATGTCCATCTTCTGCTCTACAAAGCTGTAAGATGATTCAGTTATTTTTTTCTTACGCCTTTAAAAGTGACGGGAATTTGTGATAACAGCAAGAGACAACCAGTGCGACCTCTGTAGGGTCTGGAGTACTTTTCACACCGTGCAGAAACTGGTGAGATGTTCTCCCACATCCTCACAAGCAACATGTGTTAGACAGAGATTTTTTGCCATTCTGGTGAGTATGCCAGTGTGATTCCGATTTGTATTTCTCTTGTTCTGAACAAAGTTGAACGTCTTTGGCTATGTTTACTTAGAGTAACTGAATGTTTGTTCAAGTTCAAGCATTCTTCTGTATTCGGAAGATGAAGACTTTACATGTGATAAGAAAGGCAGAAGTTTTCCGCTTCATTTTTCAGAGGAATTTAAGAAACACTGGTCTCTTCAGTGTTCTCTCTACTTTCTGTGAATTTTCCATTAGCTCGTGGACACTCTCACACAAACTAAAACACCACCCAAAGAACACGTTTTGTAATGAAATGTTAGAAAAAAGATCAGTAAATCAAAGCCTTTTTCAGTTTCATTTTCCGTTTGTCTCACTTCTCCTCGTGGTGCCTTTTGTCTCGGAGGAGTTTGTAGTTGCGGAGCGGCAGCCACTGGGGCAAGGAGGCTGTGTTCCCACACCGTGGTTGAAGCAAGTAGGGCATTTTGTAGTCATTTTTCAATTAAAACTTATTTTCTTAGACTTGAAGCTGTTTGAGAACCAAAGCACTAACACTCGGCATTTTGTGTCAGCGGAGCCGTGGGTGTTATTATTCTCAGCGAAACGCTGACAGGCCTTCTCTCCAGCGACACCGGCTAATTCGGTTATAATTACCCTTGTTACATCAGCGCTCTGCCTGCTATGGGCGCAGCAAGCAGCTCTTGCTTGGGAGACAGATTTGTGTTTATAGCCGAAGAGTTGTTCCTTTTTAATTCAAACCAGGTTTGCAAAGGAGCTGGGAGGGGGCTGGGAAGAAAAACCGTTATAATTAGAGTATCATGAGGAGAAACAATAAACACTTGAAGATGAGGAGGTGATGATCATTCAGCCTGAAACAGAAGATCAGGGTTTAAGCCAGGCGTTTCTGACAAGGAGATCAGTATGGGGTTCATTAACTGCCCTTGCTGCTTTCAGGATATTTTAAATGTGGCAATTTACATTAAAATGGATTTAGTGACACCATTTTCTCATTACTGTCAGTTTACATTTGGGTTCATAAACTATAATTGTAAATAAAATATGCTTTTCATTACAATGTCTATTTAGTAGAATATGGTGGGAAATTAGAGGCATAATCATGATTTAAATAATTAATGCAGCGGTATTTTTCAGGTGCCGTATGTAGACACTTCGCTGTGCATAACGAGACCGCGGTGGCAGAGTCAGGTCCGATCTCTCCTTGGCCGCCCGTCCTCTGTCCTCTCCTCGCCGCCCTTAGGGCTCCTTCCTGGGGCACATGTGAGGGGAGGTTCTCAGACGCTTGGGTGGCTGTTATCTATGCCATAACTCATCTCATTTCTCTGCTGAGTCTCCCAGGCGTTCTGATAAACGGCAGGCCTTTCCCTTTCCGTGTTTTGAGTGTGCTGAGAAATAAGATGTCACGCAGGACAGGAGATTAAAACATTGGCCTCCTGGCCTGGAGATTTAGTTCAGTGGTTCTGGCACCTGCCTGGCAAGGGCAAGGTCCCTGGTTCAATCCCAGTAACCGCATACAAAAATACCAGGTGTGGGGACTCACACCCACCAGCAATCAGCACCACATACTATGATGCTGGGTGTGGTGGCTCACACCTGTAATCCCAGCACTCGGCAGTCAGAGACAGGAGGATTGCTGAGTTCGAGGCTTGCCTGGGCTACATAGTGAGCTCAGGGCCAGCCTGAGCTACAAAGTGAGACCTTGTCTCAAAAACCAAACCAAACCAAAACAAAAAGAAACAAAACACACATTGGCCTCCTTATGGGTAGAGATTAAGGTGAAGGACAAACAATAGCCAGATTCCTGATTTATCCTGATCATGGAACAGACTTACCCTGTGCAGGGATGCCCATTCAAAGGTGTAGAGTCCTGATTGCTGGAACCTGGGGGTAATATTTAATCCTCTTAAGTCTTTACAAATGTGATTAAGTCAAAGACATTGAGATAAAGATATTTTCCTGGATTAGCAAAGTGGATTTTAAGTATTGTCAGAAGCTGGAAGGGAGAGATGGAAACCAGGCGGAGAACAGAAGACAGTGGGACCAGAGAGGCAGAAATTTAAGTGATGCAGCCCCACTAGCCAAGGAACGACAGCTCCTCCAGAAACTGGAAGAAGCGAGGAGCAGCTCCTCTTCTGGAGCCCCTCGAGGGAGTGTGACCCTGTGGGGAATTTGATTTTATCCCATTAACACTGTCATTGAATGTTAGGCATCCATCATGACAGTATGTGCTTCTATTGCTGTAAGTCACTAAATTTGAGAGAATTTCTTCCAGCGGCTTCCAGAAACTAATATACTCCCCAACTCTCTCCACTTGCCAGCCCCAGGAAGGGCAGAAGGTGGAGGCTTTTGGGAAGTGGAAGAGCTTCACTCGGCTATTTCCAGATGTGCTGCTCAGGCGAGCCTCTCCATTTTTTGGGGGACAGTGATTAAAGGACAGGGAGGAGCTGGGAATGGGTCTGGGTAAATCTCTCTTTACAAAGCTCTTTCTTTTCCTTTGTTGAAATTCTCATGGTTCTTTGAAGTAAATTTTAGCATTTCAATATTCTGACCATTGTTAAATCAGAATGAAGATGGAGGTTGTTATCAACTCCTGCAATGGAGCGTTCTGAAGGCCAAGGTCAATAATATAGGCCAAGGGAAAAGGTCAGCCTTGAAGCTGAGATTTACTCACCCCACAGCCACTTTCCATGGTGACAGCGAGGGAGAATTCCTGTCTTTCACTCCATTTAAAGAAAGAGGTTAACATCTCCACATGGCTTATTTTTACCTAATAAAATTATGCTCTTTGGTATTGTAAATATTGAAGTTTGTTCTATTTAAAAAAATATTTTCCTTCTACTGTAATTCCAGACACTCAGGGAACTGAGGCATTAAGATCGCAAGTTCAAGTGTACCCCAAGCAACTAAATGATATCTTATCTCAAAGAAAAAAAAAGATCCCTGGAGATGTAGTTCAATGAGAAAATTTTCAATTCAATCCCCAGCACCACAAAAAAAAAAAAAAATTAAATGCCTCAGTTTATCTGTGGGATAATATATGAAGACTGTTTTTTTTAACATAGATTAAATAATTTTAGCATGACCAAAAAACTGATGAAGAGGGAAAGTATTTGTCAAATATCCAAGGACACAAATAATAATAATCGAAAAGTTCACCTACTGACCTTGCATGATCCATAGGAGGTAAATATTTTAAAACTTAAACAGATAAACATCTGAGCTCAGCCTGTTGTGCATTAGTAACGAGTGACACATGAGCAGATCTCAGACCTGTGGTCTGGACGCAGAAGCAATGGAAAAGGATAGCAACCTTCCTTGGGGAGGTAAGCTCAGTTTTAGACAAATCATTCAAAGTTTAATGAATCTCACTGAAAGAGGGATAAAGAGAGGTGATTACATTCTAGGGAATCCTCTTCTCCAGTATATAATGAGCACTGGAGTTTGTGAAAATTGACATATATTATTCTTCCTATTTCTTTCAATTTACATTGCAGAGAGCTCTGTGGGTGGAGCTAAGGTTTCTTGCTTTTGCTTTGCTTTCTATCAGATGAAGGCTGTTGTATTTTGGAGCTTGTAGTCCATGTGATGCGTATTGCTCTGGAATTCTTCCATATTCATGTTTCTTTCTTGGATAAAAATGGTTGAAGTTTTCTTGGCAGGGAGTTGATTATGTCTTACACTATTCTTAAAACTGAGCAGAGTCTGGTTAAGTACTGAGTACTAGGCATTGTAAGAATATTTGTTGATTGATACAAGCAGTAAAAAACATGAGGGTGAAAATGGCTAGGGAAGGAGGGAGACAGAAACTGTGTGTGAGAGAGAAAGAGAGATGAATGAGAATATCATAAAGCAGTCAGTAGAACTGAAAGGATAAAAGATTTAATCACTGTTGAAACACACACGTGGACACAGACTTTGTACAAGACCCTCTTTTCATTGTTCACTGTGGTATCATATGCAAATTTGAATGTGAACATTTTTGCAAAAGAAATGAACTCATAGGACAATTGTTCATGATTTTTGAGTGCTTGTACAGAGGAAATAATCTCTTTTTAAAAATTTTTTAATGTTTTTTTTTTTTTTTTTTGAGACAGGGTCTTGCTTTGTAGTTCAGCCTGGCCCTGAGCTCTCTATGTAGTCCAGGTAAGCCTCGAACTCAGCAATCCTCCTGTCTCTGCCTCCCGAGTGTTGGGATTACAGGCGTGAGCCACCATGCCCGGCAAAATAATCTCTTTTAATCAATAGATTTTACAATGTGTTTCTAAAAGTTAAAAATTCAACTAATAGAAAGTGGACTATTTTCAGTGTTTTACTCCCTTGAACAATTATCATTACTGTCTAACAAACCTTTAAAGCCATCCTCCCCTCTGACCAGTTTAATTCCTTTTTCCTTTCAAGTGAACGTTTGACCTCTTTTCAACTGGCTGTTACCAGTTTATTCTTTTAAAGCTTATTTACTTGTGCGTAAACCAAGCAGTTCTTGGAAATGAGTATGGTGAATGGATAAAAGGTCTTAGGTAGATGGAGACATATAAAGAAGACCTGTCATTTTGATGAGCTAAGAAACTGGCTCATAAGCATTCTCCTCATTCCTTCCCAGAATTCAGTTCTTAGAAATTCTGCATGTGCTTTTTCTACAGTTCTGTCCAGCATTGTTTAGTTTTCTGCACAGCAGAAAAAAGTACTCAGAAAATGCTATGTCTTCTATAACTAAAATATTTTTCACAAGGGATACTTTGGAAGATACATGTAACATCATAAAACATCATTGCAGAAAATTATGAAAGTCTTAATGCATTGCTATCCATGTTCATGAAAAGGAATACTCAATTTTGAAAACATTTCAGTTTTTAATAAATAAATTTGTGATTTTATATATTTGTAATTTTTAATTTCTATGAGATTGGAACACATGCAATTATGCATTTTCTTTAATCCTTTTCATGATCAGAACAAATTTTCTGAAATTTTACTTAAGTACAAAGACCCTTAAATAGTTAAGACGCTTCTAAAAGAAAATTGTGATGGAGGAGCTTTGCCTATTGGATATAAAGACTTATACAGCAACACCAGTAATAATGAAGACAGTGTAGCATTTACACAAGGACAGACAAACAGAGCAGTGGGACTGAAAGGCCAGAAGTAACCCAACTCACATAAGAGAATTTACTGTGGAACAGCCAGAGTATTACAACTTGTGGGCTATAAAAGACCTTCTCTGCAAATAACTCCTGAGTAGGTGGCTGTCTAGGTGAAGGTGGGGTAATAAAGGATTTAGGGATCACACATTTGGGGAACTGTTTCTGCTCACAGGTGTTCATATGTAATTATGAATAAGAGGCACATCCTTGTATTTGTTACTAATATTTCTTATTCTTGAAGCACTATTCATAGTTCTTGACATTCTCTTGATCATTTCTCTTATTAATGTATGAAATTTTTGGAAATTAAGGAAGTTCTATCACAATAACTACCATGTTTCTTTTCATTTGCAGTAAATATTTTATTAGACAGTTTTTATAATTTTCATCTAGTTAAACATCTTTTATAACTTCTGGGTTTTGTGTCCTGTAGGATAAAATATTAGAAACAATTTTCTGGGTTTTATTCTTGTTTTCATGTGGTTCAACTGTTTGTTTTATGTTGCTAGTTCATCTGAAATTTATTTAGTGTAAGAAGGAAATGTACCTTTATTTTCTTTCTGAATTTCCCACACAGTTCCCATCTATTTATTTTTCTAGGTTGGTTTGTAATATAGTATAATTTTGCTGAACATACAGCAAGCAATCTGAAACTGGAATTTGGATTGACCTTTCCCAGGAATCATAGAAGAATTCAAGGAGAGGAGCAATGAAAACAGTTATGTTGACTGCTAAAAACTGCACCTTCACCAATAAGTGAGGGGCTGGGAGTGTATCTTTGGTGGTAGAGTACTTGCAGAGCAACATGAGGTTTAGGCCTGGTCCCATCACTCCATTCAGGAAAACAAACAAATAAACAGAAGCTTACTTCTGTTCATAGAATTAATATCATGCCTCTTGAATTCAGGACAATGCATTTCTATATTCTTACTAGTTTTGTGGAATGTGCAGTGTGAACTTTCAACTGATTTCTCTGATCTAAGGTGCTTTGTATTGTTCTCAGAGAAAAAGGGAAAAAAATGAATCTGGAAGAAAAGAAATGAGTGTGAACTGTACATTTTTATATTTGGGTCAGTCCCGAATGCTTTTTTAACTAAGAAATCTCAGAATATCATTGAAGAATATGAATTAATAATTTCTACTTATCATTTATTATTTAGTTTTTCCTTTTTTTTAGTGGCCCTCAAATATAGGGCAAACAATTTTTTTCCCAAAAAGTCAAGAATCACTGTCATCACTACCAGATGATCCTACAAAATGTTCTTTTTTTATTCTTTCTATTCCAGCTACTTCAATGTACTTTTTTTCTTTCAACATCTATAATTTTGTTTATTAGAATTCAGAATTAGATTTTCCCTTCTTGGTAGCTTTGTAGCGTCTCTGAAGTCACGCACAGTTAGAAGTAAATGGTAGGGAGAGGCCTACAGAGCTCTTCCTTTCTTCCTTTTATGGGCATCTAGAAAGTGCAAATCTCATTTCCTGCTCTTGGTTTCTGTTCCTCTATTCATTCTAAACCCTCTGCAATTTGGCCACTAGCCACCTCTCTATTAAAACTGTTCTCTGTTCCCGGGTTGCCCAGTTGTGGTCTGTATGAGACTATCTTATAGGAACAGAGATTTTGTACACCTTGTTCTCTGCTGTATCCCAGTGTCCAACGAAGAAGGCCCCACAGAAGAGCTTGCTGCAGGAAGGAAAATATGTGCAAACCTCTTTTGAAATCCTGACTTCACTGATGAAACTTCAGACTTTCTTATTCTTTTGCATGTTCTTCCTTTACCCAGCTCTCAGACTGGGCAGGTAGGTTCTTATTCTCCTTCTTCTCACCTCCTTGGGTCCAATCTCCAGTCCCATCCATGCCCAGGACTTCATTGGTCTATATACAATGATGACTGCTGAGCCCCTGTTTTCAGACATGTTCTGCTTCTCAAATTTAGGATAAATACTAGTATATCAAGTAAGGGTGATAAACCACCATAATCTGAATTACCCAAAATATTTGTTGTGAAATGTAGACTTTCTTTTTCTTAATGAATAAAGATATTTAGAGTTGAATTTGGGAATTAGCATTCTCATGAAACTTCACACATTTTTTTAAAAATATCTATGTTTTAGACAGAATTGGCTAGAAGCAGACTCAGGATGATAATAATCAACTGACTATTACTGCAGGGATATTGAGGAGGGAATGTTTGTTTCAGGAACAGTTTTGTGGCGGGGTCGCTGCAATCTGGGCCCGAAAGATGAGTAGGAGCTTTAAGACATTTCACAAATCCATCCACTTTCCTTAATCTCCAATACTGACCACTTAGTTCAAACTACCATGACCTCCAAGGTCCAACAGAGAAATAGTAGTAACAATAGTTAAGATGATCACAAAAAAGGAGAGACGAGGTCATCATATTGTCTGAAATTTATTGAACACTGAAAATGTGTAAGCCCTTCTGTGTGTGCTTCATAATTATCATATGAGGAAGACAATGGCTTTTTACTATTTTGCCTTGCAATCCCTCTTCCATGCAGAAGGCTGTTTTGAAAATGCAAGTCAGGTAGTGACCCTCAGGGTTTTCTGCGCATATAGATGAATCCTTGCCTGCTCATCAGGTGCTTAGATAAAATCCCAGATTTTTGTTGTGACTCACATCTCTCTTGGCTTCTGTCTACATTCTCTGTCTTAGTGACATCTCTCGGCCTTCATCTTTTGGACACCCTGCATTTGGGGGCACCAGGGCTCAATCCTGGAACTCTTTCTTTCCATGTGACTTGCTGGTCTCTCTTTGTTACTGTCCAACTTGAATTGCACCTCTTCAGCATAGCCCACCCACACTTCCCAGCCTAAAGCAACACTCTGGGTCTATCACATCACCACTTGCATGCACACGCTCACACACACACACACACACACACACACACCTTTGAATTTCATATTGTCTGAATGTACCTTCTTTACTCATTTATTTACTAATTTTGATTGGTGTTTTCTGATCCATAAGACTGATGACTATTCATATGTTGTGGTCCTTTTTCGCCTTCTAAGGTACTTATCCACAGTAAACGCTCAATGATGGTGTCAAACACATGATTAGTGAGGTGAGGTTTCCACACATGGGGACTGGGTGGGACAAAGAAATTCTTCCTTCCTTAAGGGTATACTAAGCATAGGAAATCAGCACAGTATAAAGCATATAACAGGTCTTTTTTATTTTAAAAGTAAACAACTAAAAAATTCTAAAAGCAAATGTTAAGTATCACACTTTAAACTAGATCTAAAGTCTGCCTATGTAAATCTCATTCATTACTGATTCAAGAAACTGGGGATGTGTCTGAGTTAAAGGTGTAATTCAATAGGTACTTACTTTATGCCACAGATGTATAAATACACTACTATTCTACTGAATCATGCATTTGTATATAAATGTATATAACATATTAAAAAATTGGGGGGACATTTGAGGTAGGTTCTCACCATAATGCAGGCTGTCTTGAACTCACTATATAGCCCAGGGGCCCTTGAACTGCTGGTAATTTCTGCCTCACACTTCCAAGTGCTGGAATTATAAGCATGTGTCACCCGCCTGGCAACATGTTCAAATCTAGCTGATAATATTTATGTAGCATGAATCTTTACATACATTTTTCATCAGAAAACTTATTTGTAACCACAATGTCCAGAAACAAACCCTTCCTGGAGACAAAGTCTCAGTCAATGGTAGTTTAAAGATGATATACAGGAAAAAAGAAAGTACGCTTCACTGTCCTCACTGTCTTGTGGATGGTTGTGGAAACACATGTCAAAAGACACATTACTAAGTGTGCAGTGGACCAGCCAGTGGAGTGGAAATTCTGCATGACCACAAAAGTACTTAAAAACCACAAGTCTACACTTCTGAAAGTTCATATCAGGAGGAGAGACTGACACAGAGTATGGACCAGGAAGCTGTGTACCAGTGAGATTAAAGAGCTAATTGTATAAACATGTCATTCATCCTCCATCAGTCACCCAGGAACCTGATATCTCTAGGGGTCAGGAATCCAGAAGGACTGAGCAGAAGGGCAAGATGGTGGCCCTGGCCTGTCACCCAGGTCCCAGGCTGTGAGAATCAAGCCGTCTCGTGTCTGGGCAGGTGGCACAGAGGTAGCTTCGCTGCCTTTTGTGCCATCGTGGAAGCTACAGCCATCTTGTTGAAAGAGACAGATTCACCCCTTGTGCTCTTGTTATTTCTCTCAGCACCTGCTGGTCCGTCTCACTCAGGATCTGGTGCAAATGGGGTCACATACCCTGTAGGCAGGGGGAAGCTCAGGGCTGAGCGCTGCGCACTTAGCCGAGGCAGAGCCCAGCACCCGGAGTGAGGGCACTGCTGGGTTCAGAACCCACATTCTGGGCTTGTGGGCCCATCGTTTGCTTAGTAGTGTGTAGTTTTAGATCAGAAATTCCTATGTCTGTTGACTAATCAGGTTAAGAAATCCCGTTTTGCCAGCTAAAGTAAATCCAGCCACCAGGATGTGAGTATGAAACCTCATGGAGTAGATGTTTAAAATATTTGACCCATATACACATACACATACATATCATGGCATTTAATGGCCTCTGGTAGACTGCTTTTCAAATAGTTTGGAGGAAAAAAACAGAAAAATGTGAAAGTCAACAAGAGCCTGTGTAAAAAGATAAATCTTTATCCCATTGGTTTTCACCCAATGTTCTAGTTCAAGACTACATGGAAATTTTGGAAACCACATGCTTAATCCTCAGCATACACTATTGCATCAGAATCTCAGGGCTCCGATCCCACACATGTGTTCAGAAACAGATCCCTACAGGATTTCAATACACAATTTATATCAACAATGTGGAAAAATTCTCCTTTCTTTTAACAAACACTAGACAAAAAAATAAAAAATAAAAAAAGACGACGTCTTTAGTTTAGACAAGTCTCAAAACCCCCCTTTTGTACCAGATGTCGCACTTCTCTAAACCTCTTTACATCCATGTTGTGTAAATAGACCCTGTCGTGTCCAGACACTGATGCAAACAGCAGTTACAGTTGGGTTAGAAGTTTGGGTTGGAAATGAGGGGAGTAGAGGAAAGAAAAAAAAAGTCCATGACAAATTGTGAAAGCTTATTTTAGCCAGGAATTTTCAGTAATTCCTCACCCATCAAATCCTCTGCCAAACATATTTCTGAGGAGCCACGCTGGCTGGTCTGTGTCTGGTGTCCTTGACCTCCATTTGGCACAGAGTAAACAAAGAGGCCAGGATAATACAGTGAGAGAGAGAAGACAGCATGAAAAAGCCCAGGAAATTCACAAAGTGAACCCATTAATTCTTGAAGATACCAGAGTGAAAAAAAGGAAAGTCTGACTCTCGGAAAATCGAGATGCGAGTTGAAAAGGTGGTAATGGCAGATCTCTATACTGTTTGTTGTTAAGCGCGGTACTTTGAAGTTCCTTTTATAAGAAATGTAACACACACTTAACACAACTATGTTTCAAAAGGGCAGACTGTAAGGAAGCTGCTGGTAGTTTTTTAAGTAGGGGCGTCTGTGACCCAGAGGAGAGAATTACCTCCATTTCAGGTTGAGGAGGAGTCACCCAACTAGGTGGTCTGACCTACTTTGGAAATTTAAACTAATTCTTGATGCTGTCTTTCTGGTTTTTGTCTTCCTCACAGTTTCATTCACAAGGATTAAATTCTCTCGCACAGGGCAAGCGAAAAAAGGACAGGAAATGCAAGCACATGGTGACATACTTGTTTTGTACTGCAGATTGGGCTCCTGGCGGCTGTAGACACCTTCGGTTCCTGCGTGGGCCCGAGACTGCCCAGTGATTCACCCCGGCCTGGCCGCGCCCAAGGGAGCTTCTCCCTTCGCAGAGCAGGCAGTGCGAGTCTACTGCTTTGGATGGGGTTTCTCTTTGCACAGCCTCGCCCTGAGACCGGGCTGCACTTCCCGAACTGCCTGATAGTGAAGCGAAGGTTGCCGTCTGTTGTGAGGCTGTGCCTTCCTGGAAGGGCTTGCTTTCACGGATGTGACTAGACCAAGAGGGAGATTTTCTCCCAGTGGGCATGAAAAGGTCAAAGCAGCCTTTACCTCAGGGGAACTGATGAGGCAGCAGAATTCATGCAGCCTACCTCACAGATAACCAATTTGGTGGCTCCTCGGCACATCCCATCTTTCAGCAAACAGCAACAGCTTTTCTTCAGCTTCATCTTTTTTCCCCCCTCTTTGGGACTCAACATAAGATAGCAGCCAAGGCCCATCCACACGGAATGGATGGACCGAATGGAGAAGTCCACTAAATATTCATGAATAGTCTACGTCTTTCAAAAATGACTTGGGTTTTGTGGTGACTAGTATCTCTAGTGGCTTAGTCTGCTTTTTGCTGCTAAAATAGAACAATGAATAGGTAAGAGGAAAAATTACTTCTCACAGTTCCGGAGGCTGGGAAGTCTAATCTGGAGGTTACCAAAGTGCTGAGGACCTCCATGACGCACAGTGACATCATAGAGCAGGAAAGGGTGGTGGAGGAGTGACCTCGCTTTCACAATAAAGCTAAAACATCCAGTCTTGAAATAAGGCCACAGTTCATGTATGAAGCTGAGCTCACACTCCCACACACGATAGTCACCCATCATTTGAAGTTCCAAATGTTTCAAAATCCAAAATATTTGAGCACCAGAGTGATGTCACAACTAAAACCCTCCACACCAGACCTCACGGGACAGGTTTCACCCACATACAGGTGCACTAAGTATTGTATAAAAGTACCTTTGGAGTATATGTATATGTACTTGAAATATAAATGATTTTTAAATTTAGATTTTGGTTCTATCCCCAAGATATCTCATTATATATATGTATGCAAATATTCCGAAGTCCAAAGTGAAATATTTCTGGCCCCAAGCATTTTGGAAAAGGGATACTCAGGTTGTCATAGTAGCAATTAAATATCAACATGAAGTTTTTTTTTTATTAGTACATTTGCATTACATGACGTGCATATTCTGTGAGGAGCTGGTACATGGAATCCTTCTTTGCTTCTCATTTCTTGCTCTCCCTCAGCCCTCCCAATGGTAGAATTTGGAAAGGCAGTGTGGTGAGATCTCAAAGTAATGATTATGAGTGCTTTAGACATAAAAAGGGTGCCAGCTGGGACACACTGGTAGATCTGTGAAAATAATTGCCTGTGTGTCATTGCATTTTTATTAATTTGGCATGAAATTAATTTCTGAGTAGAGTAGCTATGTAGAATCCAATGGTTTGTTTGCTGAGAAGATGCTTTTGTGTCCCTCCAGCAGTGGCAATGACTTCAGAACAGGAAGTGCAGGTCTGCAGGAGATCACTGTGTTACTAGAAGCAACGTGTCTAAGTGGTTCACAGTAAATTAGCTGAAAAGTGTTCTCTGGCCAAATACCTCTGCTTCCTTGGTCCATTTCAGCAGATGTTCACTTCATGGGAAAAGATCACAACTCTTCAGTGCTCTCAAAATCCCTTTGAACATTGAAAGAAACATCAAAATATTCTGAGGTCTTTTCTGTGTTTCTATGATGAATAGGTTCAAACATGAAATAAATATATGAAAAAGCAAGAGGTTTTCTTGAATGTGGTAGTTTTTACAAAGGAAAAGTGCTGTGAAAGTGGGACTCTCTAACACTTTTTTCGTGGACACGAGGAAAAGGAGGATAGTTTTCCACCTTGCAAGAGCATTTGAAGACAGTTGGTGCTGCGATTGCTTGTTATGTAGACTGTTTCTCCTCTTCTGTCTCTTCTTTTCTTGACAACTGGCCCAGGGCATTTTTGGTTGACTCCACATAAGCATTCTTAGTCTGGGCCCCTTCCACATTCCTTGGTAAAATCTTACCTAGAAGCCCTCTAGTTCTGCTGTTTTAGAAAGGGGGGGGGAATTTATTTATTCTGGCATTTTTCTTTCTCTAAGCTCTTATTTTTCCATTTTTCTAAGGTTTCTATCCAATCAACTTTTTTTTTTTATAACTCCTTTGTCTCATCATGTCTGAGGAAAAAGGATAGTACAATTAAGACTAGATTTTGGAATTTTCAAAATTCCTTCATACTCTATGCTTTTGTTCCAGCAACTGTGTGGAGTGGATAGAATACTTGCAATGGGAACAAAGATAGTTTAGGAAAAATCCCACACAGTGCTGCGGGACATAGGAGGAAACTGCAGAGCTATTACTTTTCCTTGTTCCCTTTCCTGAACTGTACACCTCTGTTTTATGTTTCTTTATTTTTATTATTTCCTGTAATGCATATTATTTGGAGGATGACAGTGTTGGGGCCAAGTTATCAAAGGGGAGAGAGAGAGCTTTTGTCCACGTTTAGGAACTGAGTGTGTGAACAGCAGTTTATATCCTAGGAATGTATGCTTGCGTTATTGTAGTTTAGACTCATATTTAAACTGCGTGAGAGAAGAGGCAGCTGTTCGCATTAAATAGTCACCTCTAGAAACCTGGTGCGTGAGATGGTTTTTCACGTCTTCTGTTGAGATATCCACATGGATGGACAAAAACTACAGACATCACACCACAGGGCCATGACCTAGGAGCCCTTTTGGGAAACTGAGGGATCAGTGAAGGTTCTGCAAAGGCCCAGAGTGAACAGGAAGTCTGAGTCCGATTCCACAGAGGTATCCAGTAGGTAGGTCACACTGTCAAAGGCACAATGGCCTTCCACGTCTCAGCCAGCCAGAGGAGCCAGGAGCTGCTCAGCACAAGAAGATGGAAGCTGCAGAACAAAACCAAGGATGCAGCACCAGCCCAAGTCGGAGGCCCAGAGATGCACTGGAGGGTTTTTGGATCGGAAGCCAGAGGACAGTCCAAAACCGACATGACCAGGAAGACTAGAGGTCTTCAAACTGGGAACACGTCTTTCCTCTTTCTCTTTTTACTGTGTGAAGGCTTCAGATGGGTCATTTGGCCCCAGTCTGCTGGCCCACATGCTAGCCATCTGCAGGTGTGCACAGAACTGTGCTTCTGGGATCTCATAGCATTTCTCGACCCATTCGAGTAGATATATCATGATGAATAATCCCAATTAGAAATCTGATTTCTTCTAGGAAATTCCAGGCCAGGATGGAGACCTACAGAAGGACAGCAGACTAAATGTAATTCTTTTTCTGCACCATGGTAGGAGGTGGCCAAAGTGGTTGAAATAACATAGGTACTCAGCAAACATCTGCTTAATAGATGAGCTTAAAGGGCAGGTTGTGGCAGTCAGTGTTCACCAGGGGTTCACACTTTTCCTGGTCCAGAAGCTGAAGCAGTGACTTCCATAGCAGTGAGCTGGGCATGCACTGATACATGGAAAACAACCAGATGTCACTGCAGAAACAACAGAGACACCTGTATTCCTAGTGTTTGCCAATCTGTAGTGTGAATATCTATGTGAAATTATTTATAGGATGTCAATGGATTGAAACATTTCTGAAACTAGAACAGTTGCTTCTGGGGGTTGGAACAAATCAGTTCCAGTGTACCAACTCCAACCCTCCTCTAGTATGGAACCTGGGACACTTCAACTCTGGGCCAAAGACAATGACCAATGCTACGCTTTCTCATGGCGGGATCATAGGTGCTTCTCTACCACCTGTTGGTATCCCCGAGGTCAGAGGATAGGGAAACCCATATCACCCAAGGACAATGGTGAAGATTTTGTACATCTTAGAAAACAGGAAGAGGTGATGATTAAGGCTGGCACAGCCAACTAATTTTTTGAGTCTAGCTTTTATCATCAAAGAATTTGTTCTAAATATTCCCCATCTCAAACAGATTTATGTTTTGTATGTCATGTGGAGAGTAATATATGGAGAAGGGAAAATGGAAAATTGAGTAGTTTCTAAGTGCAAATGAGTTTGTGGTGTGCACATACATATTACATTAATCTTCCCAAGCTAGTGGACTGTTTTTCTAGTTGCATTAGGTGGCTTGAGAACTTTTCCAGGACACTGTTTAATTTAATAAAGACATATCTTCTATTATATATTTTTTCTGCTGTAGTTAATGTGCTGATCTACACACAACTCCTTTTGCATTTTTCATTTGATCCTGGATTTTAAGGAAAAGTTAAACACATGTCCCACAGCTCAGATGAAACGGAAATCCAAACCACCAAATCGGAGTAGTATAAACCACTGTCATCAGAGGCTCTGCTATAGTTTTAAGAGTTATAATTTCTGATGTTGAGCTATCACTTTTCTGGGCAAATACTAGTGTTGAAATATATTATTACTATCCCTCTCCCCACTCGAACCACTGGGAAAAACATCCAGCTTCCCAGAGAAATTCATGTGTGTGTGGATAAGACAGGAATGCTCTGTAGTGGCCTTTAGCCAGGGGGCCCTGAGCTCTAATAGAATCTGCCATCCGCAGTGAATCATGTTTATATATAACTTGCATATTAAAAAGCAACAGCCAATGTCAATGGTCCCGATATAAAAATATCTTAATAGCCAGTAACTGACTAATGAATACTACTGTAATAACAGTTTAATTTGAAGAATTCTGACAGCTGGTTGCTTTGATGAGAGCGGTTTCCAAGGAGTCCTAGTCCCATGCTGAGAGCATCTCCAGCCTGCTGATTTATAGCAGCAGTACAGAACTGTTTAATGTCACCACCTCTCAGCTAAAGTAATAATAAACAGGAACGTTATGGTTTATTTTTCTGTATGAATTGTTCAGGCACTGTATGGTAAGTACCAACTCAATAGGGGATAATAGCTGGCATTCCCCTAGGAGTTGTTACTGAGGTGAGCTCCTCTCTCTCTCTCTCTCTCTCTCTCTCTCTCTCTCTCTCTCTCTCTCTCTTCTTGAAAAAAATTCTCAGCAAGCTTTATGTATCAGAATGAATAGAGAAGTCCTTGGTGTTTTAGTGGATTTATTTTATTCTTTTACATAGCCCTTGCTCGTCCCACTTTGCCTAGCAAATGTAATTACCCTGGTTAAGATGTAACTCTCCTATTATTTCCGAGCTTCCCAAGATAGTTTAAGGCAGACATTTAGTGCATGAAATATATGGTTCCACAACTATCTTAATTATACTGTGTGACTGTTTGATATGGAATAGCAATGTCTGGGAAGTGAATTTAATCTCTACAGATTTAGGACGATTGCCAAAAAGATTCATTGATTTTTTTTTTGCAGGAGTGCAATCTTTTATTGTATAAATGTCAGAAGTTTCAAATTATTAGGAAATGTGTCAAGAAGCTCAAGGTATAATAACATTCTTTAGGGAGCCTGACTCTGAAGGCAGAGCAGTGAAATGTTCAAAAGCAAACATGTCTTACATTCTTAGAGCAAAAAGCTCTAGGATTCATTTTAATTTGTCATTTCGAACACGATGAGGCCCCTAAAGGTCCTTCAGTGACAAAGCCCTGGGGGTGATATGCAGCTATTCCTTGGTCACCCCAAGCCTTTATCAGCTGCAGATTACATAGTGTCACAGTTCTGGGAAAGAAGTTACTGACTTGGGATTTGATGCTTCAGAGCTCAAGTGTGAAAAATCGCAGAGATTTGTCTGGGTAAAAAGGTTCCGAAGAGGGACTCAAGAAAAAGTGAGACAAATCATGAACTTTGTCACCTAGCTGGCTTCAAGCCTCTAGTTATGTGAAAATCAAGGTGAAATTCTTTGCATCAGGCAATGTATTACTTACTTAATTGCAAGTACTAGAAAGCCTATTTAATCTTGCTTAAAAATAAAGAGAATATAGTGGATCCTCTATCTGAGAAGTACAGAAATTGGGTAAACTACTGACATGTGCTGTACAGAGGTCAATGGCCTATCATGAAGATTTGGGATCCATTTATGACTTTCACCATTGTGCCTAGTCCCACGTGCAGTGTTCTCCCCACCTTAGCTCCTTGGACCGCATATCTAGTCCCTCAACCCTCCTTTTGGGAAAAGTCCTGAGGTCAATTTAAGCTTGACTGTCCCTCTTGTCAGCAGGTTCAGTCACTGACTGGTTTGGCTTTGGTCATGTGCTTCAACCCTGAAGCCTCATGGGTCCCCATAGAAGATGGGGGCTCTTAGGAGGAGAATAGTGTATGGCAGGGACACAGCCACAATCAGAGTTGTCAGTCTTGGGAAAACCAAAGCTGCCTTGAATGCCAGAAGGCAGAGATCCCACTGCAAACATTCGGAGACTTCTTTAGTGTTCAAGCTCAGCATAAAACACAAGGACAGTCTTCACTAGCCAAGCAAGAGTCTAACTATTTAGCCTACCATACAAAGCTTTATAATATGAGCCCTTCTGAAAGGGAGTTCACTATTCTGATGGGAATTCACTATTGCTCAGCAGTAACCTGACAGTCTAACTCAGCTATTTGATACTTTCCCTGACTTTGTTTCACATGCACTTCTCCATCCTTCATTAGTACTTCTTCTCTGACCAATCACATATGATTTCACCCTAAAATTCATCTGGGGATTGCATATTGTCTCATTAATATGATAGGCCTTGGAGCTAGCTTGTATATATCTTTCTACATTGAAATAGAGTTCATTCTATATTCAATAGAATTCAATTCTGTTGCTAAGAGGAATCGTGCAAGTTACTAAATCACATTTAGCTATAATTTTCTGACATTTAAATGGAAGAACAATCTAATGTTACTTAACTCAAGTGTTGTGGGCATTAAATGATATAATATATATTATTGTCCTATTGGCCAGATACCATACTGTCTCTGTTGTCTGATGACCTTAGGAGGGTGAGAGGGGACATGGAGTCACAACTCCCAGACTCCATGTTGCTCGAGAAGCTTTCCTGTTTATTATGGAGGTTACAGGCATTTATATAGGGTGGCTTAGGATGTGATTGGATGAGAGGGTGGGAGCAGTGCTCGGGGCAGGGCGTGATTGGGTGCAAGGGTGGAAGTAGCATTTAGCAACATATGACTGGTCTGCATCGCCTGCATCATGTACTTCATCTGCATTGCTGTGGTTTCTTAAAAGGTCACTGTATTCATCCATGGGGATGGGAGGGGAGGGGGGAGAGGGAGAGGGAGGGAGAGAGGGAGGGGGGTTGGTCACAATGTGAAAAACAAGTGCTTAGGTAAGTGCTCGGCATTTGACAAGAGATAATGAAACCTTAGGATTTTAATGATCCAGACAATTATTTTCCAACCACTTTATATCGTTCTTTCTTCTGAACTACTGTACTGTTTTAGCCTGAACTTCTAGGCGATGATTCTTACAGTCAGGTAAACTTACATAGGATAGGTTGATTGAACCTCCCTGATTAATTCTCTTACACATATTCTACAGGTGAAATGAGAGCCAAATACATGAAGCTACGAATCTTTTTACTCTATAGCTTTGAAAACACTTATAACCTTTGTTTTTTAAATAAATATCCCAGTTACACAGGAAGTTGAATTAAGACTGTGACATACCTGTCCAGTAAGGGTTCATGAACAATATGCCTCAGGCTAAGAAATATGAGGCAAAAATCCACACCAGTAGACTCATCTGTGTATCTGTAGTTATTATAGACTGAGATTCCACACCATACATGATCATAAATAACTAGTCACAGTAATGTACAGTGACTTGTTTCTACTAACAGCTTCTCTGTATAAGAAGGAAAACTACTTCAAGACTTAGTTGCTTAACAGAATTGTGGGAACCACCCTATGAGCTGAAACCTGATCAAGAGGTAACAAGAATGAAAAAGAGACATAGACATGGGGTAAAACCTGGGGGTAGGGAGCTCATGTCTCCTTTTTTATTCTTTTTTTTTTTTTTTTTGAGACAGGGTCTCACTTTGTAGTTCAGGCTGGCCCTGAGCTCATTATGTAGCCCAGGCAATCCTGGAATTCAGCAATCCTCCTGCCTCTCCTCCCGAGTGCTGGGATTACAGGTGTGAGCCACCATGCCCAGCCCTGTGGTTTGTGATGCTGACTGCTGTTAGGCATGAATCACCATGCCCGGTATTGTTGTATGTGGTTACTGGGCATCAAACCAGGGCCCTTGAGCTTGATAGGCAGGCGTTGGAACCACTGGGCTAAATCTCCAGCCCTCACGTCTCCTTTTGACTGGGGACCTTGGCTTTATTCACTCAGACATGGGCAGAGTTCCCGACATGGGTGGAATCAGAGTTTCACAAGATGAATCTGTCTCCCAGCCTCCACAGTGCTTTTCGGTGTAAACAACTCAACCTCAGGTGTTTGTACTTCTCCCTGCAGCACATTGGTACACTTGCCTGCCCTCTTCTCCTCAGTGCTCCTAGAGGAAGCCTATTTGGCCTCCGTCTTCCTGTCTGGTCTCCCATAAATGAGCTGCTGTTTGTCCTGTGATTAGAATGGCCCTGCACAGTTACTCAGTCCTTTTGCTCCTGGGATACAATGTGGAGCTGCAGACATCCAAGGCTCCTGTGGAATCCAGAATGTCGAAGTTCGTTCGCAGCATAAATTTGAGTCATTTATATTCAAATGGATGTACCTTCAGGACATACTCATAAGTGAAATAAATAGGTCATAGATCTGTAAATATCATATCTGTTCTCTGGTAGGAGAAACTGAAGATGTAAATGAGCTCTAGAATATATGGTACATATATTGAAACAGAAAGTATTCAAAGGGAAATGAGGTGTCAGGGTAAGGAACAAGGGGAAGAAAAAATAGGAAGGTAATATAAAAAGGGAAGCAAGGCTTATGTATATATGGGCGGAAGTTGTAGGGTGGGTTGGGGAATGGGAAAAAATGAGAATTAAATTGTGTCATATGCTGGTACATACTCTCAATACTGTGTGTGATTGCGATGTGTTATATATAATGTGCCAATAAAAATTCAAATTAAAAAAAATGGCTGTCAATTAATTCTGATTGTTCACTGGCAGTTTAGCAAGGGCTGCCAGCTAGAGCACCTCCATCGTTCCAGGGGCTCTCCACAGGTGCTAGATTCTTTATAGCCTGGTTTGTCTAAGGCAGAAAGTAGAAGTGGGCAATCTTAAGGCTGTGGGCTCAAAAGCCTCCAAATATCCCTTCATGTTCTAAAGTTTAGATTCTATTGCTCACATTCAGTTATAAAACAAGACTCAACAAGAAGAAATAGTAATCACAATTTTTACCTGAAAAACCCTGCATGCAGATGGAGCAGATTAACTCAGAAGTCTACCTGTTACAGAATTTTTACTGGTACTTTATCTCAAGACAGTTTTTAAGAGAAGCTGGCAAACTGCATCTCATGGGCCAACTTAGGCCAAATGCCTATTTTAGAAATAGTTTTACATACTATTTGATTAGTTATTGGCTACAGCGGTATTCATGCTATAATTCTAGAGCTGATTAGTTGTAACACAAGCTGTATGGCCAGAAAACCTAAAATATTACTACCTGACAATTTTTAGCAAATATCTGCCAAGCCCTGATCTCGAATCTTAAGTAACCTAGCCAGGAGAAACACATACTTAAAAATATGTGGACTTTTAATTTTCATATTTTATAGTTGCAAACACTGCCTGTTAACAAGAATTGTTCAGTAAATTAACACTTAAATGTAGTTTTCTCCATTTTAGATATTTATATTAACTATTTGTCTATATTTATTCAAATATATGTCTATATTCAAATATATCTCCATATTTTTATTAAAAGACTAATAATTTTAATGTTATATTTAATTATATTTACTTATGCTGAAAATCTTTTTGATTAATTTTTGCTAAGTGCAGTACACGTAATCAAAACCCATACTTGAAATTAAGCTTCCTGGAAGTATAAGCCACATTACAAAGAGGGTAGGTGTTTGATAAACAAAGTATCAGGAAGTTGAGTATAGTTACAGTGACTTCTTGAGGACAGACATCAAATATTTGAATTTTTGTTGTGATACATTTTATTCCCAGTACCCTTTTCTTAAACGATCAAACCTATTAAAATGCTGAAGTGATCTGGGTTTCTGGTAGTTGCTCCTAGAAAACAGTATAACTGTAGCTTGTAAAGGTATGGATTTCTGTTTACTATACACCCACATGTATTAAGTTGTTTTTTAATTAGGCAATGGTGAAGAAATAGGATGATGTTCACTTACCCAGATAACTGACTTTACAAGAAGTTCTGCTTCTCACACTCCCCTGGTGATGAGGATTAGCAGAGGTGTTTACTCCGAACAGAGATTGTCACATTATAGGTGAGATTTCTACTGCACAGGTCCAGTCTGATGCTTGAGGATTTTCATGCCTTATACAATCCCTATCTTCAAGGAAGTGTGAGGAAAACTAATGTAGGTTATCTGTGAGATGTTTTGTAAAAGTTTGTTGACTTAGTTTTAAAAACAGGTGACCTGTGAAGTGGGTGCTTTTCACACTGGTTAGTAAGTCAACTTTTGTTAATAGAGTATGGTTTTAGACACAGTAAATGACTTGAGTAGTTATAAATACAGGACATGATACACCCATGGCCTGAAACGGTTAAAAGCCTCTCTAGGTGCTTAATATATTAACGAAGATTACTTGGATACTAGAGAAACATAGATTTTTCCAAGAAACTGAAGAAAAATAATCAGTAAAAATAATAATTTATATTTTGGTTATGTGGTAAAATGCGTCAATCTTCTTTCATGGTAACAGAGATGATCAATTTTTAAATGACAAATTGGTAATAAAATACATATGGCTTCATTAATTAGTATATAGCTCTGATTCATCAAAATAGTATCCACAGTACATGTCATTTCTGAGGCCTCTGCCTTATCGTCATTGTTTATTATTCATCCTTTACTTACCTATAAATAATTTATTTTCCTAGGGTCTAGGCATTAATTTTCTCTGTGTGCATGCTTATTATCTGGGTGAAAAGCTTGAATGCTCTCTTCATTTTAAATGATTACACTCTTGCCATCTAGCTACAAGGAAATATGCTGAACTTGGCTCCAAGGAAAAGATCCAGGGATCCTGGCTGGGTACATGAGTGAGTTCACCTGAAGCACAGGACCTGCTTACCGAGTGGCCAATAACAGGTGCAAAAGTAAGCCCAGCTCAGCTGCATGGAGTGGAGAAGAGCTACCTTAGGTAGGCCTGACCAGTGGTTAATAGATCCTGACCAAAGAAATAGACATGATAGCTCCCATAGAGGTTGGGGTGTTTTGTTTTACTTCAATAGACTTTCACAGAGAAATTGTAACTAGAAGTGTATGATTGCCAAAGGAAATGCCTGAAATATGTGCCACTGATGTTAGAGCTAGTACCCCAGCATGGAGCCTATAAATACAATTAGGGGAAAGAGAAGAGACAGGTGGATTGCAAGTTCAAGGCCAGCACTGGCTACATAGCAAGGATCTGTCCCTAAACACACACATGCACACACACGCACACTGTCACATACAACACATTAGAGCTACTATGGGTAGACAAAGTCTAGACAAGAGACAAAGGCACAGCAAAGCTCATCCCATGGAGATACACAACTTCTCTTGCTAAGTACTCCTAGTATATCTGTCAACTTTCTCACCACAGAGATGCAGTTCGTTTCATCCAAAACGCACGTTTTAAGGGAATTCATTCTGTGGTCAGCAGGCTCCAAGGCAGAAACATCATGACAGAAGGGCCTGGTGGGTCAAGTTTGCTTAGATCATGGCAGCTGGGAAGCAGAACAAAGGAGCAGCACCAGAGGGTAAGGAGTGAGGGACAGATACCATACCCATTGTATGACTTCCTGACCTCCTAGACACACCCAGCATGGTGCTCAGCCAATCCCTGGACAGCTCCCAAGCCAATCAAATTGACATGAACAAATTCCGAGTCGTCTGAGTCACTCGGGGTGGAGCAGGCTGGTGCCCTTCACATGCAGGCTGACATGGAGACTTGTTTTGTTTAAGAGTGTGGCAAATTGACGTTGTGTGATTCTGAGCTTAGGCCTCAGGAAAAGTTCCCCAATTTTTACTCTTCTCTTCTGGAGGTCCAATAGCCATGTGAGAAAGCCTGAGGTAACTTGCTGTAGAAACCATAGAGACTCACTGGGGCCATCTTGAAAATCAGTCCAGCCAACCACCAGCCGTGTGAATAATGGCAGCAAGACCCAGCCAGCCACAGCCATCTTGTGAAAGACTCAAGTGCATAGAGGAGGCCTGCTAACACCTTCCCAACAGAGACAAGTCACCCTACCTAGGATCTGTATAAAATTATTTGAATACAGTTTTCCCTTTCTCCGGAGCCCTAGGTTGTGGCGGGCCGTGACTGCTGCTCCCCAAAGATGGTGGCTGGCAGTAAGCCAGAGACTGCTGCTTAATACCAACCAGCTGACCGCAGGCCTTATGTGGTATCGCCCATGCTCGGTTGGAGGGCCCCCATGGATCGCCCATGCTCGGTGGGAGGAGCCTCGAGAGGAGAATGTATATAAGCACCCAATGGGTGGTGGTGGGTGGGTGGTGGTAATGGTAATAATAAAGCTCAAGCTTGCATTCCATGGTTGTGTCTCTCTGCCGGATCAGCGAGGGTCGCGACAACTGGTGCCAAAACCTGGGAACCTCGTGTCGGTACCCGGGCGGGCGGAGGAGCAACGATCCAGTAAGGTCTGCGGACGTTCAGCAATCAGGTAAGGTCTGCAGATGCGCAGCAAGAGTAGGTTTGCCCCTTGTAGGGTGGAGGTTTGCTTTCAAGCTAGCAACAAGATTTGAGGACCCATGGGTTCAGAAAACTCAAAAGCGAAATTGGACAAAATAAAGGGAAAGTCTGTGTAGTAGATTAGGGTCAGAAGTGAAAGAAAATGAAGGAACTCAAACTTAAGGAATCCCAAGTAAAGGGAAACAGTATAGTAGACTAGAGTCAGAAGTGAAAAAACAACAAAAACATGGAGGAACTTCGTTGAAGAAATATAAAAAAGTCTGTGTAGTAGACGGAATTTCTTAGGGAAGGTTATGCAACTTCCTAAAGTCTCTTCCTCGAAATACAAAACAGGAGAAACTGCAGTTTCTGAAAAGCATTAGGTCTTGTAGAAGTTCACGGTTGAATCTTGAGTTACGTTTCTCCCTATCCTCTGTACTGGGAGTTAAACCTGGAGCCTGGGCTGTACTAGGCAGCCACCCTCAATGAGCTACAATCTTAGCCCATCTTACCACCTAAGCTGCTTTACAGAGTGCCCCACAGGCGCTGCTTGAACTAGGATTTTTTTTTTTTTTTTAACTTCTAAAAAACTGGTTGCTGGGTAGTTACCTGTCTTAGTTTGTTGGGTGTCTTAAATGAGTGACGTTTCTGAAGAGACATGCATAGGTTTGGAGCTGCTATGTTGAAAGCCAACTTGGAAATCTACAGGAGCTGTTTATGATTTGGGTCTTCTCTGGAAACCTAAAACTTCTTGTTACAAAGACAAGCCAGTTGGCTGTCTCTCCCAGAGACTAAAAACACTTGGTTGGAGAAACTCCAAAGGAGAACTAGATTTCTTTTTTTCTTTTTCTTTTTTTTTTTTTTTGCTTTTTTTTTTTTGAGACAGGGTCTCGCTTTGTAGTTCAGGCTGGCCCTGAGCTCACTATGGTGCCCAGGCAAGCCGCCGCGAACTCAGCAATCCTCCTGTCTCTGCCTCCTGAGTGCTGGGATTACAGGCATGAGCCAAGAACTAGATTTCTTTTGTGTGAGACTTGGTAGATGGAAGGGAACTAAAGCGAATGTCAAGCATCTTGTGACTTTAGCCTTCTTGAGGTGGGCTCGAGGCTTTAATCTTTAAAGACGCTGTAGGACTTAAAATGGCGTCAGACCTGTAGGTTTACACCTGGTGAGAATAGTCATTGCCTTTCATCCCCTGTAGCTGTTGCCAGAATTATCATAGAACGTGCCCATAACACCCTCAAGCATCAGCTAGAAAAACAAAAAGGGGGAGAAGAGACCCTGGGGCGAACTGAAAGGGAACGCCTGGCCATTGCCCTTTTCACCCTAAATTTCCTTTCCCTTGACACTCAGGGCCTCTCCGCGGCTGAATGCCATGTGGGTATGGGACCTCAAAGAGCTCATTCCCCGGTCCTTTGGAAGGACCTGGTGACGGGGCTTTGGAAAGGCCCAGACCCAGTCCTAATCTGGAAGAGAGGAGCAGTTTGTGTTTTTCCACAGGACCAGGAGTCTCCTATTTGGGTCCCAAAATGCCTAGTGCACCTCGGCCCGCGGGCTGAGCGGACCGCAGACCGAAACTATGAGGAGTCTCATCACCCTGTTGCTGATGATGCTGATGACATTGGGAGTCCTTGGTCACCTCCGATGGGTGTGGGTAAGAGAGCCTCCAGTCCTCCAGGCGGTGGGGAATGATGCACATTTTTTTCCCTCTATTTTCTCTTACTCCGGTCATGTCTAAGGAAAGCCAGGCGCCCCGGTAGCCCATCCTTCTTTTTCCTTTGTTGGAATGGGTCTGTCCCATTGGAAGGAATCCTTAACTGTTCTGTTGAGAATTGTTCCCTCAGTGCCTGCTGGACTTACTCGACAAATGCAGTCCTTGTCCGCATCCCTGCTTGGCTGCCGGGCCCCGCTGAAGCACCAGAAATAGCGATGTATCCGTACGTGCGCCATAAAAGAGACTTTGGGATAACCGCTGATGTTGTCGCCATCAGCACAGCTGTCGCCGCTGCGGCAGCCGTGGGGTTCGCGATTGCTCAAACAGCGCTGACTGCAGCCACGGTGGACCATCTCGCTGAAAAGACTGCGATAGCTTTATGTATAGCACAGGACCTTAGTATACACTTGCAAACAGGCATTTTGAACCTCAATCAACAAACAGCACTGCTACAAGAACAGATGGACATGCTGTGGGCACGTTTCCACTATTCCTGTGATGTGATTTACCCTCACGCTTGTGTTACTCACGTGCATGTACAAAACTTGTCTCAGGCCACTAGAGCCTTACAACAGATCATCAATGGGCCGTGGAATCAACAGTTCTACAACCTCACCAAACAGCTGTGCAACGAGATCCACAGCATTAATGAGACACGGGTTCCCCCGGTAGCTGGGACCTCCCTTTTTGCTACTCTAGGTCAGATGTTTCAGACCTGGGCCGGGACAATCTCACTGGGCCTTCTGCTACTTTTGGGGGTCACGGCCGCCACACTAGCCTTGCGTTGGTATTGTCAAAACCAGCGCTGACACACCCGGCATCTCCAGGCCGGCCAGTCTCCTCAGGTATGGCTCAGCATGCTGGACCAGTAGTCAGAGACGGGTAATGATGTCTCTTTGCGATGACCAACCTTAGACAGGTGTGGAAGCATACCTCTTCCATGGCCCATGACGGGTAAGGCGTACTCAAGAGAGACACAACCTAAGACAGGCACGGTCCCTATGAGCCTCTTAGAAAAACAAAAAGGGGGAGATGTGGCGGGCCATGATGGCTGCTCCCCAAAGATGGCGGCTGGCAGTAAGCCAGAGACTGCTGCTTGATACGAACCAGCTGACCGCAGGCCTTATGCCTTATGTGGTATTGCCTGTGCTCGGTGGGAGGGCCCCCATGGATCTCCCGTGCTCGGTGGGAGGGGCCTCGAGAGGAGAATGTATATAAGCACCCGATGGGTGGTGGTGGGTGGGTGGTGGTAATGGTAATAATAAAGCTTGAATTTGCACTCTGTGGTTGCGTCTCTCTCTGCGGGATCAGCGAGGGTCGCGACACTAGGTCAATGACACAAGGATCGAAACTCAGACTGTCTGTGTTACCGCTTTCCCACATATACACTACCAAACAGCACTGAGCAGCAAAATAATTTATGCCAAAGGTAACTAAAAATGAGTGGACCAATTTCTGATTACTTCCCTCATTCCTCCCAGAAGTATGCTCAAATGTTTCTTTGTCAGCCAAACCTAGGAGCAAATAAAGCCCTGACTCTTAGGAGCCCTGAGTTGTGGGTTCAGTGAGCTGGAGAAGGATGTAATATGCATAAAGAAGGAATTGATGTATCTAGTTCTGTATTTTCATGTTCTCTTTCCTTCAGATTCGCTAAATCCACAGCAGTCTGATTACATCTTAGTAACTTTCCACAAACAGTACTTGTTCAAAATAAATTAAGAAAATACCCTCTGGGAAAAAATTTAAAAAAAAAAACACATTTTGGCATTTATTAAAGCCTGCCAACTGGAATACAGGTTTCCATATGAAAAAAGGTAACTACTGTTAATAAAAATAAGAAATTTGATTTAAAAACTACATATTTTAAAAACTACCTTTTTCATAAAAGTACATAATGAATCTTTTCCATTTCTTAAACATATAGTTTTTTTCCTCAAAAACATTCTTAGAGGTGGCTTCACAGAGACTTAGAATTAACGAGACTGAGAAACCATCCATTGCAAAATCTCTGCCTAAGATCACTCAGATGTCACACAGTTGGAACTCAGCTCTTCTGATCCTCAGGCCAGTGCCCAGCCCTGGCAGTGGAGGGCAGTCATCAGCAGATCAGAATTACCAACAGGCCATAGACAGTCCCTGTCCACCTGGGGCACCCCCCACTCTTTCTTGCCACCTCTGCCTATGTCACCAGTACTCTTGACACTTCTTTTGATTCTCAACAGTTTAGTGTTTTCTCCATCTTGTTGTAAACTTTGATTTGACCTGAGTCATGTCAAGTTTGAACTCAGTCGTTCAGAGCTTAGTTAACATTGCAAAACATTATAAAAGGTTCTTTTCCATCTGAGCAGAGCTGAGCCTACCAGTGTCCTCATGGGATGATGTGTTCAGCAGGCCCCTCCTTCCCATCTGACCTTCAGAGGAGGCCACTGAATATACTTCTTAAGTATATTTCTAGTCATCTCAGCATAGATGAACTCAGCCCTCAACAGTATAAATTACTTTATGGAGAGAAGGGGATGGTTTAAGAACTGTCATGACTTGGGATTTCCTCTCTGTTGGCTCATGGGTTTTAAGCATCACAAATTCTTTGAGATGAATTTGAAAGAATTAACAATGCCTGGATACCTCTTATTTCTTCTTGGTCTTTTTCTTCTTGCTTTGGTGAAATATTTTAAGAAGGTATAAGAAACATGTTTCACTGGAAAACAGTTTTTTCAGTACAATAATTTGTGCTTTATGTCATATTACAGTGGTGAGTGTAAATTTATCTTTGAACCATGTTTTATTAACTTTTCCCCCCACAGAGTTACATCAAAAGACTCTATAAATAAATGATGTGTTCAGCCTGCTAGTTCCAACATGCATACCAATTATGTCTATTGGTTTCAAAACACGTAGTCAGTACTTTAAACAACCGTGATAATATCACAAACTAAAATATTCAACATCTCCATCTCAGTGTGCTGTCACTAGGCAGATAGCGATTAGAATTGGTAATCAGTTTCACTGCTGGTGAGTTGAGCGGCGTGATGCACTTTCTATCCATGCTTATGTCAAACTCAATTAACATTCTAACACAGTATATTTCAAAGACACTGGCTTGACCTCAAAGAACAATACGTTTATTTGTTTCATGTTAAAATCTCTTACATTTTATGCACAATTCTTGATGCAGACGTTTATTGTCCCAATAATATTTTAAGTTTGAGCTTCTGAAAAGAAATATACTTACTTTAAAATGTTCCCTGTAAGTGATACATGTCATTAGTATAGAAAAAGGAAGTATCATCATACTATAAATCTTTAGCATTTAAAAATTAAATGAAGATCTTTTGTCCTTAGAAATAATACCTTTCAAAAAAGCCTGAAGTATGTGTTTCTTTTGTACACTCTTCAAATTTGAAATTAAACTGTGTCAGAATTTTAGGTTACATATATATGTACTCATCCACTTTTTAAAACCTATATCAGAGTGTACTTAAGGAGTAAATAGGTGTACTTAATATATCTTAATTCTTTTTATTCCTTTTCATCTTTTCCCTCCTCACTTTCTTTGTGCATGTATCTGTATTCTATCCTGCTTTCTAGACTAACAATGTATTAACAAGAGGTAACAAGCTACTCAATATTGTCAGAGTACTTACTTATTCAGAATAACAACAGAAGTTTAAAAATCAGTTTTTTAGAACTACTAAATGTAGATACACTGCTGTGAAGTTTATAACAAGTATCAACTTTTCAAGGCTGTGAAAAAGCATTGTTATCAGGATGGCAGAACATCTGGAAAAAAAATGGATGATGTTGTCAAATTATCCATCTGTTTTGTCTATACAGTACAAACAGCCACATTCTCAGAAACACCGGGCTGGTTGGCACAGTATAGACAAAACATCCCAATATTTAAAATTCTTTCACAGTTAACATCTGGATGGTAAATTTCGAGTTGCACAGATATAGCATATTCAAAATTTCCATTGCATTTCTTTTAAAAATTTTGTCATGAGTATTACACTCTATATTGTTTTTTAAAAATCTTTTTTTTTTTTTTTTTTTTTTTTTTTGAGACAGGGTCTTGCTTTGTAGTTCAGGCTGGCCCTGAGCTCACTATGTAGCCCAGGCAAACCTCGAACTCAGCAATCCTCCTGTCTCTGCCTCCCGAGTGCTGGGATTACAGGCAACGAGCCACCACACCCGGCTGTTTTTTTAAAAAATCTTACCTGCTAAATCACACATTATGGGAAAACCAAACACTAAGTACTCAGAGGGATGAAAATAAAAATCTTTAGTATCTTAGAGTAAATTAGATTGAATATTTATAGAAAGGAAATGATAAAATAATTCTAGAAGAATTATATTTTGCTTTAAACTTGTTTCACTGGTTGAATCAGTATTTTGAACCTGATAATGAAAGCCAGAATTCTATCTTGGAAAATAAGTGTTTTAATGTCTTTTAGATGTGTGGAGGAGGAATATCTCAGGGAAGGCTGAAGTCAAAGTTGCTTAAAATCAGAGTCCATCCAGCCGAAGTTCTCGATAACTTATGATCATCTATTTTATTATCCTAGGAAGCCAGCCTGGAGGAGCTGACCTAACAATGCAGGTGAATGTAATGCAGTTCTAGATAACAGATCAACCATGCAACAGCCTTAAAGGGAAAACAAACTCCCTGGGAAGATTCCCCTGAAATTCTTTTGTTTCTCTTTGTCTATTAATTTTGGCTACATTAAAAAAAGTTATTTTTTAAAAATTCACTGCTAGATAAAATAAATCTTTTTTAGCTTATTAAGTAGCTCAGGCAAGCCTGGAACTCAGCAATCCTCCTGCCTCTGCTACTGAGTGCTGGAATTACAGGCTTGAGCCACTATGCCTGGCACTGTGGTATGTGGTATTGATTGCTGGTGGGGGTGAGTCACCATGTCTGGTATTGCTGCATGTGGTTACTGGAATCAAACTAGGGACCTTGTGCTTGCTAAGCAAGTGCCAGAACCACTGAGCTAAATCTCTGAGCCTAAAAGAAGTCTTGATCTGTGTTCTTTTTCTGCCTTAAACAAATGATAATTCTCTATAGAAAAAATGATATTTAAGCTTTAATACCAAGATAAAAAAAATCTTTGTAATCCACTACCCTTGGCCAGGAGGGGGGAAAAAAACCCAAAACTTTTATTTCTTGTTCAGTTGTGACATTTCTGATGAAAGCATTTGTTTCAGTCAATTTATTTTGTAGCAAGCTTGATTTTTATGTAGCATCACACGGCTCAGTTCAGCTGACTTCTTTTTTGGTGTAGGAAGACTTATCTCCAGAATCAAACTAAAGTCTAACTTGGAGCTGAAAACAAGTATCTTCAACTGTGTGCTCAAAGCAGAAAGGTTCCAGGATGCACTTCTTGAAATATTAGCATGAATCTCACATCAATACAAAGCTGTTCTCCTGGAAAAAAGCAGGATAATCCTGTGCCCAGCCAACTCTAGCAAAAGATTTTATTGATGCAATTGCCTGGGGTACACTGGACCACTATCCATAAAAATAATAATTAAACTGTGGGATGTATTACATTTCAGATCTTGTACCTGAAATGAGCTCAGAGCATTGATTAATATTTCTATTCCTACGTCTTGTTGTTTGTCACAGAGTAAGGTACCTACAGGCTATTTATCATATTTCATTTTTATCAACATCTCTATTAAGGGGAAATCAAGAAAACAATCAAGTTTCCATTCAATAAAACAATAGCCAGCCTGAACTACAAAGTGAGACCCTGTCTAAAACAAAACAAAACAAAACAAAACAAAACAAAAAAAAACAATAGGAAGGCCTGTTTCTTGAATATATTTGTCAAATTGAAATCATCTAGGTTCACTTGTATTTTTACGGAAATGGATGAGTTGTAGTCATGCTGACTGGTCTAGCATATTGCATGTGGGAGGTAAAATGCAACTAATGCACTATGCCCAGCTATTTTGCTTAGTTTTTTTTTTTTGTTTGTTTGTTTGGGTTGAAGTGGTGCTCACACTGGAGCCCTCATGTGCACCCAACGGGGTTGGTGAGGATATCTCACAGCACAGAGATCCCAGTCTGGACTCACCTCTCTCAGCCCCCTGTGCAGATCCTCAGACTGCTTAGCACCCTTTTATTCTTTTTGTGCCCACATTGCTAATGACACCATCATGGTCCCTTGTAAGAATGGAAGACAAATAAAGCAAAAGTTCACCAGGTGGTTATCAGGTTGCTTGGCCTTCAAGAACTCTTGATAAGCAAAGGGAATATAGCCTTTTCTTTTCTTCATGGTCTTTCCTCATAAATTTCCCTGGTGGAAACTTTTTCCAGTTTCCAACTCATGACATGTAGCAATGACACAGAGAGCCAGTCTGCCTGGTAAGTGTGGCTGGCATTCCATTGGAAGGGTAGGATGGGGCCCCATGTCCAAGTCCAGACCCAGCACGTGTAGAAATCACCACGGGCCATAGGGATGTCTCCACGGTGCTCAGCAGTGAGGGTAATGGGCAAAATCTAGGCTGGTTCCTCTGCATCGATGATGTCTGGTACTTGTTAAGAACAGGCTAGAAGTTTCCAGCAGCAGCACTAGAAAAGAAAGAATTGCAGAAGCCAAGTAATTAAACAACAACCAAGACATGATGGTGACAATAAGGGCAAGGATCTCAGAATTACCCAGAAAGCTGGTTCTAGTAAAGAGAGAATAAAGTGAAGCAGAAGGTGGTGGCAGATTCCCAGGGTCTGGAGCCCAAAACGGTGATGCTCAAGAACTGGAGATCAGTCTGGTCCATACAGCAAAGTGAAGACTGGCCTGATCTACAGAGAGACCCCTGTTTAAAAAAAAAAAAAACAACAACAAAAAGCTGGGCATGGTGGCTCACGGCTGTAATCCCAGCACTCGGGAGGCAGAGACAGGAGGATTGCTGAGTTCGAGGCTTGTCTGGGCTACGTAGTGAGTTCAGAGCCAGCCTGAACTATAAAGCAAGACCCTATCTCAAAAAAACCCAAAAAAGCAAACAAAACAAAACAAAAAGAACCACCAAAAACAAAACAAAACAAAAAATATAAATATAAAAACAAAAGAGCAACAAAACAAACCACCCAAATAAAGAACACATAGCCCAATGGAAAACTTGTTGATGAAGTTTTGGGGAGTGGCAAGTATTGCTGATAATTCTCTAGCAGTTTCATAGGAGGGCAAGGGTGAAACTGACTGTATCTCTAGCCCTATTATCCCAGAAGGCTCTGGGAGGACAAAGAAAAACAGAGTGACCACAGCCAAGATGGAGAAACTACTTGCTGTTCTGACCTCAGCAATTCTTTATTTGAAGCACTACTCAAGGTTCCCAGAGTTTTACCAAAGGCCTGATGTGGAGGATTGATTTAGGACTCTTGATAGGCCTCCATATTGTATTCAGAGCTATTTGGATGAGCAGTCATGTTTCCACCATGTCTGCCCAGACAGTTAGCACAGGTTAGAGATGTTAGCAAGGAAATAGCTCACATCTTCCTTCATCAGAGCTGAAAGCCTAGAGGTGAGAAGAGAGTACTGGCCTTATAGCTGGGTGGGTTTTTCCCAGAATGTGTTTGTTTATATTATAAAGTTAGCTGAGGTTTTGTTTGGGGCAAAACTCTGATCTTAATTTCATCAGCCTATAGGCAACTATGTCTGTGACACTGCTATTTGGTAGACTGTGTAAGTCCAGGCAGAGGTTTCTCTTTCTTCGTCCCCTTAGAAATGCTGACCGGTCTTGCCAGGTGGGTCCACCAATGCCATTTTTCCTGATGCCAAAGATAGATTAAGTGAAGGATGAAACCTGATTCACCATTAGACTCAATCTGACAGGCTTATGGTGATGCTGTTGATGATAATGCTCCAAAAGACACATTAAAAGTCTCTTTTTGTAATTTAATCCTTTATCAAAGTTGTTTTATAGCTAAACATTTTCAGATAGACCAATTCCATCTCCCTAAGAATCCAAACATTTGCTCTAAGTGGGAATTCTCAAGCAGTAAAGTGAGCAGTAAAAGGCAGAATTGAAGTCGAAATGCACATGACAAGGTGCAATATTCAGTGTGTATATCGGATTTAATTTTGCATAAGAAATGAATTTCCTCAGCTTATTTTTTAATTAGCTTAAGCAAGTACATTCAGGAGCCAATAACGCAGACTTACGGGAACTGAATCACTGAAAGGATTCCGAGCCCAGGCTCTAAATCACAGGCCTTGAGCGGATCTCGTAACCAGCACGGAGCGGAGGTACTGTGCACACTGCTGCTGCAACACTTCCGCCAGAGTGGACGGGAAGCAAAGCTATCATTCCAGCCAGGTGGTCGCATCTCAGGGACACAGAGCTGTTCTGAAGGTGGAGAGTCAGTCACACTGACCTGGTGAGCAGTCAGGGTCCCGCCAGATCCATCTGTGTTCGCTGCCTTCTGATACTCCCAGCCTCTCTCATCGCCCATGTCTGCTGGTCATCCGGGGACCTGCCTGAGGTTGAGAAGCACATTATGAGAGAATTAAATTCCTCACGGGTCAAGGAAGGAGGCAAAGTCTGGGGTGCTGAGTTGGTTCACAAAACTGGGAATGTAATGAGGGGAAGGAATAAATATGATTCTGAAAGAAAACAAAAGAGCATGTATATAGGGGGTGGGGAGGTGTGGGTGGGTAGGGATATGGGTAAGAATGAGAATTAACTTGTGTTGTATATTGGTACAAATTCTCCGATGTTATGTGTGATTGTGAGATGTACATAAATTGTACCAATAAGAATTTTAAAAATTAAAAAAAACCCTGAAGACCTAGCCATGTACAGGTAATTACAGAGGTGAATTTATTTGGGACTCTTGAGCAGGAAGTTAGGGGTCTGCTATTGCTTTGAGTTACAACCTGCTTTAAAACCTTCCTATGGTCAGGTTCTTTTCTTGTGTGATTGCTGCATGCAGAGAGGAAAGAGAGTCCCCAAGACTCCAGGGTGTCCTTTGCCTCCAACCACTGGCTCCTGAAGTCCACCGACCAGGAGTTGTGGCTCTAACAGAGAAAGGGCTCCTGAGTGGCCGGCCTGGATCTCTCAGCCCTCCCAACCCTGCTTTTGGCTCACTGAGGCTCCTGGGATCCCGAATCCTGGGCTTGACCCCTGGGCCAGTCCACGGAAGTCTGCAGCAGGAGATGGAGGAGAGGAGAGGGGAAGTCTTCTCTGTAGCTCCCTGGCCTCTGCTGGCCTCTGTGGAGCTCAGCACTCTCCTCCTCTGCTTGGCTTCGAGCTCAGAGC
>PVIC010006797.1:0-53080 GCA_004025085.1 Thryonomys swinderianus
AATTCAGGTGGCCAGAGCAGAAGGTTTCCATGTGTGCCACGGTGAGGCCTTTTAAACAGCACTTCCCAGCAGCCCACCCGGTGAGGAAGTGCGGCCTCCAGATCTATCTGAGCACAGCTCCGTTCCAGTTTCCTCCCTAATGTGGAAAACCTATGTTTCTCATTATTTCCCCCCAAGTTGGCATGCATAGCAGTGAGTAACGCATCGCCACAGAGCTCTGTGCTGGGCTGACACGCAAGCTGCAGCCCTCGAGCCCGCGTGTGACGACTCCAGGAAGAGGCCGGGCCCCTGGCTCCTCCGCACACCTCCTGCGGCCCCGGGACCCTCTCCGGCGGCTCACACAGGGCCTCTCGCCTGGCCAGCCCATCCTGCTTGCTCTTTACAGTGTCTCCAAGCTGCACTCCTACTGCAAACTTCATCCCATTAGCATGTGGAAGCCTCCTCCCAGATTATTAATCAAGATATAAAATAAGATAAAATCTATCCACAGTCCCTCAGCTAGGAATGCTCAAAGCCAGGCTCATTAAATATATCTGTCAACGATGGATTACACCAGCCTCAGGCCCCAAATTGATTGGAAGTCAGGAGGAGGGGGAGAAAGCATTTGGTTACACAATATGTTCCAAAGAAGGAACTTTTTTTAAGGAGTGGCCAATTAAATCTGTTCAGAGATAACTATAGGCTATACAATTTTATAGATTCTTTTCTCCAGTCGTTAATAGCTACAAGAGATGGAAAAACAGATGTAGAACTAGGGACCAATAATTCATGTACCATGTGTGTGAAAAGCTGAAAATCATTACGAATGGGAGTAAAGCAATATACCATATTGAGAGCAAACCTAGTGAATTCCTGCATGGATTCAAACACGATTTCCTTGTGTCAAAAAAAAAAAAATATATATATATACACTTATATATACATATATTGAATTCTATTAAAGTGCTCAAAGTCACATTTCACTACGGTTCTTATCTGCCATCCTGTCATTAGCATCCTCACCACCATCCCATCAAGATATACTCTGTATTTATGTCAGATTTTTCAAGTTCCAAGCACAAAGGTGACACAGCAGGCTGTTAATCACCGGGAGGAGGAGCGCGGGCGGCCGGGCGGGGTGGAAGGCGTCCCGGCAAAGGCATCCCTCACAGTGCGCGGGAGGACCCGCTCATCAGGACCTTCCCGGATGCCCGTTCCGTGTCGTACGTTGGCGTTTTGTTAGACTTCAAATCCACATGTGCACCTTCCAAAGTGACAGCCCTATTTGCTGAATCAAAGAAGTGTTTTAACTTATCTCTTAGCATTAAGAATCACTCTTCTCCATTGGGATGTTTCTGGGTAGTAACTACATTTTCTATACACCTAAAAGACAAGAGGGGGAAGGCTGAGGGAGTAAACTAAATAAATATATTAATTGTTTCACAATAAAAAGGGAGCAGAAAGGAAACAAAATCAGATCAGAGAAGACTGATAATGGGAAACAGATGTGCACGGGAAAGTGATTTGAAGTAACCGGAGGGTTCCGAATAGCTTCCAAGAATATGGTTCAGTGCATAAACATTTCACAGCACAGTAGTGAGGCCCAAATTGCAGATTGCAAAACTTCACCTGCACTGCTAAATAAGTTTGCTTTTATTCTATCAGATAAAACAAGAAGACTTTCTCATTTGGGGGCTGTTTATTAATATTCTTTATTTATGATGGACAATGAAACTAGGCATCTGTGTTTGCCTTTTCTGTGCTGGCAGGTTTCAAGTTCTGCTTCCAATTCCCATGCTCCTGTACTGTTCTATTTAAATTTCCAATGCAGCAGAGGAAATGGCTTCTAAAATATTAAAATCCTGTTTTCATTGACTTCCTTTACGCTTTGTGACCACATTTCTATTCAGGTCAGGTTGCATAGCTTTTAACATTTCCACGTCTAAATTTAAAGTTAGAGCAACTTCATGGTACCCCTTAAGTGGATAGCTCTTATAACAAGGGAGAAAGAAATGTGGAAACTTCACAGAAGGCAAACCAGTAGGATGATTTTATTTATATATAAATTTTATATCTACAAAGTCTAACAAAATATATATTTAAATATATAAATTTTATGTATGTGTGTGTGTGTGCGTGTTTACTTCACTCTTGAGACACTGGAACTGTTTTAAGCTGCATCTACATTTTAAAACAGAGGCTCATTTGGAATAAGATGCTAATCTGGTACAATCTCCAAGAAATAAACTTGCCTGGGTTCACTTGGCATGGAAAATAAATTTTCAGTTATGTCCCTCAAATATCAGCCCGTGATTTTTCCCCTGGCCCCTATCATATCCCAATTTTACATAAGAATCCTGTTTTAATATACTAATACTAGCCCTTTATCTCTCTCTCCCCAAAGGCCAAGCAATACATTTAGAAAAATGAAGCTGACCATTCCTTTAGACAGAATAAGGTTCCACGGCGCCAGCTCCAGCCCTAAAAAGAGAGAGAGAAGTTGAACTTAGGGCATCTGTGGTCTGTTCCATGGGATCCTGCTTGCTTTCCCTAGAAATAAACCCCTCTGTACTATTTTAGCATGTGATAGTTCATAAAGGATCTCATATCTTTACAAGAGCCTTGACACAGAAGGTGGACAGGTTTGTCTTATCTCCATTGTATAGATGAGGAAACTTTGATTCAGAAAGATGACATGAACTAAGATCACACAGTGAATTAATACAGAGGCCAGGGCACTGGTTCAGTTCCTTTGGCTCCCAAAAGATATTGAATATTCAAAGCAATCTTGAGCTGGTGTTATGGTTCATGCCTGTAATCCCACCATTTGAGAGGCCAAGGCAGGAGGATCACTGTGAGCTAAGGGCCTTAACATCTAGGTATCACTATGATAAGTAATATGACTGAAATATTCAAGTAAAAGCCTATATTCTCATCTTATATTATTCTTAGTATAAGACTTTAAAATTAGAATCCAAAGGCTGGAGAGGCTTAATATTTTAAAATGTATGAACCTAGAAGAATTATGTCAAATGAAACAAGACAGCCACAGAAAGATAATACAGCACGACTTACCAATAAGTGGGATCTAAAAAAGTCTCGGTCATTGAAACAAAATAAAATGGTAGTTTCTAGGGTGTAGGGGGAGGTTGGGGATGCAATAAAATGTGATGCAACAAGGGGTATAAACATTCAGTAATAAGATGAATATGTCCTAGAAATCTAGGAATATGAATAGTAGCAGCACAGTTACACGGGTTAATATTTACTGTACAGTTGCAAGTCACTGAGAGTGGACCTTAAGTATTCTCATCACACACACACACACACACACAAAAGATAACTGTGGAGGGTGACCGATATATTAATTAACTTGATTGACAGATAATCTTGCTCTCTGTGTGTATCTCTCAAATCACGGTGTTGTACACCATAAATATTATACAACACCTATTTGTCAATTTTGCCTCAATGAAGCTGGAGAAAAAAAGAAATATTTCCAAGTAGGTCCTCTGAAAATGCATGCAAATTCGTGTCCCTGTTGGCAGTGTGCTGCAGTAACTACCTCACCCGTGCTTCAGAGGTTCCTGCTGCATTCTTAACGCTTCGAGCTACTTCAAAATCTTTTGAGAAATGGACAAGAATATTTCCATATTAATAAAAATCAACTCTCCTATCTCTCATTTTCAAGTTTCTATTTATTCTTTACAACAAAGCCATGCTTATGCCCTAAAGCTGGTAATGCAGTTACAAAATGTTTTGATGACTGACAAACTTTATATAATAATAGATGTGTTCCTAAATGCCTGTTTATGTAATAATTTATTTTCTTAATAAAGATCTTTACTCTTTGGTGATACCACTTATATTTGACACCTCTAGCATGTTAAATAATTTAATATAATTTTCAGTGTCCTGGTAGTTAGAATTGGAATATTTGGTGATAGTTTCTCTCTAAGATAGAGTTTTTAAGACAAGTGTTATTATTCAAGTAAGTGGGAAGCATAAGCTATCACATTGGTTCAGGTGCGATGATTTACAAAGCAACCTAAGATAATTCTTGTCTTTAACTGTGTAGGGGTTTCTCTAATATCCTGATTGGATTTTTATATTTTTTATATTTGAGCTTATTTCACTTCCAACGGATTTCCAGAACTCTTTATCAAAAAGATAAACAATATGTGAGTAGGGATAAAAAACTATTAGAGATCATTTAAGTAATATTTAAATCAAATAAATCTACAGGCAGGAAAAAACCAACACAAAACAACATGACCCATCCTATTTCAACATTTTAAGAAGCAAGATAACATAATCTGTTGAGTGGTTATAGAAACACAGGTGGAAGAGGCAAGAAACCTCACAAATTTCAGTCCCAATCATCTTATTTTGCAAATAAAATGCACAAAAAGGAGGTAGTATGACCTGTATACCTGCATAACCACTAGTACATGGAAGAGACTGAACTTCAACAGCGAACTTTTGCTCCAAAGTCAGACTTAGTCGCTATGGAACATTTTTATGCTCAGCTCTTACGAGTACAATCTGTGAAAGCACGTGGAAAGTCACCGTCACCTCATTCACTTCAGTAACAGTTTCAGGGACCCAGGCTCTGTTCATTCACCCCCCCCCCAGCTCTGCTCATTTAACCCCCCCAGTTTCTTGGGGGTGTGCAGCACCACGGAGAATGAGCTCAAGGGCACCCTTAACTAATCTGCTAAGTTGGCTGAGTCGGGAAGTAGCCTACAGACCAAGAGTGGGACCTAAACTGTGGTGACCCCAGAGTGATCCCAAGACTAATTAATTAAAGTGAGGAATTTCATGCTACACTTTAGCCTGACTGATCTTCTGCCCTTTACACAGAACCCACTGATTTGTACACACATCACAGTTACACCAAACTGGGAAAACTCGAAGACATTTTCTTAACTTTTCCCTGACTGATTAAAAGTCAGGGAATAAAAAGCCAAGGAGACGATTAAAAATAATAATCACACAATAGACACCACACAATGTAAAATTAAGTACAGGCCCAGAGATTTAGCTCAGTGTTTCCAGCGCCTGCCTAGCAAACTCAAGGTCCTGAGTTCAATCCCCAGTAACCACATACAACAATACCGGGCGTGGTAACTCATGCCCACCAGCAATCAGTACAGCACACTACAATGCCGGGCGTGGTGGCTCACGCCTGTCATCCCAGCATTTGGGAGGCAGAGGCAGGAGGATTGCTGAGTTCCAGGCTTGCCTTGGCTACATAGTGAGCTCAGGACCAGCCTGAACTACAAAGCAAAATCCTGTCTCAAAAAAAAAAAAAATTTAAGTACAGTTCACTGCCTTAAGAACTTTTAAAAGTCAGTATTCAAATCTAAGGGGAAAACTGCTGATGCTCTACATCATAAATCTGCAGAATAGATAATTCTTGGTACCATCAAAGGACATATTCCATCAGCTCCAACAAAAACACAACATTATTCCACAAAAGCACAGAGTTTGATATTCCTTTTAATGAGAATCTTACCAATGTGTGAAATCAGAAAATGTAGTTAGATTATGGGAGAAGCATCTATTCTCAATTCTCTACATTGGTTTCCTACTTTCAAATTGGAGGAGTTTCAAAAAGAATTTAAAATCATCATGTTACTTCTCAGAAAAAATCACAAATATAATGTATTGAGATGGTGTTCTCAGTAATAAAAACTAAAAAACATCTATATTTTAACTCATAGCAAATCCATTGTCCCTAAGAACACACCACAGTCTTTGTGTCTTAATTCCTTTGCAAAATGACCTGACATTTTTCAGTGTCATTTTGAAGAAATAAAACTCTGAAGTACAGCATAAATAATAAGCAAAAAATTATTTACCAGAACACACAGTGAAAAGGCTCTGAGAGAACAGAAAAAGAACACTAAACTATGCAATTAATGTTACAAAATTATATTAGCACACAAATAATTTCAGTGGCAGGTCACAGAATCACATGCATATTTTATCACACTGTATGAAATAATTTTTCAATCTGACCCTGATCCTCCTATGTACTTTGAAGTCTGCAAATCAGCAGTATAGCCTAAAAGTTTAAGGAAATTTAGAAAGAATTGTGAAGTTAAAAGATACTTTTGATGTTTGCTCTTTTTCTCCCATCACAAGGGCATGTGCTACAACCCAAGAGAAGCAGGAGATGTTAATAGCCCGGGCATTTCCATCGCAGGCATGTTCAGGTAACCCTTGTGAGCGCCGCGGGCCGCAGGCCGGAGCTGAGCGCGCCCAGGCCCCGCCGCCCGCTGGCCTCTGAGCGAGTCTGCTCCGGGTCGCTGCGGCCGCCTCCCACGCACGGCCAGCCGGCCCGACCCCGGCCCGCCTCACTGGGCTTCACGAATCCTCCGCAGCGCGCCTCAGACCACAGCAGCCCCGAACCCGAGAACGTGGCGGGCTCTCCCGGTCTGCAGGAGAAAAGCGCATTCAGGCTCTCAGGGCCTCGGCCGCCCCCGACTCCCGCAGCTCCTCCACACTGGCCTTTGCCTCAGGGAGAAGCGAGCCCTTTGCTCTTCGCTGTGCTCGAGCTGTTCTTGCTCCTCGTGGCAGCGTCTGTAGCGAGTCTGCTCTGGAGCGCAGGCGCACGGAGCCATCTCTGTCTGTGGCGCTCCGGGCAAGTCACGTGACGTCTTCGCGCCTCTCATGTAGAATGGCAACAATGTCTGTCTTACAGGCATGTTACAAAGAACATTAATCAAAATAAATATCGCTGGGCCGGAGGGTAGCTCAGTGGTTCCGGCGCCTGCCTCGCAAGCCCAAAGACCTGAGTTCGATCCCCAGTAACCACATATAATGCTGGGCGTGGAGACACGCCCACCAACGATCAACGCCGCATATCACAGTGCCGGGCGTGGTGGCTCACGCCTGTCATCCCAGCACTCGGGAGGCAGAGACAGGAGGATTGCTGAGTTCCAGGCTTGCCTGGGCACCAGAGTGAGCTCAGGGCCAGCCTGAACTACAAAGCGAGACCCTGTCTCCAAAAGCAAAAAATAAATAAATAAATAATAAATATGGCTTGTATTTAGAGTGATATTATGTAAGGCGAGCTACTGTTACTCTTACCATTCTTTCCCTCCTTAAATCACTACCCCTCGTGCTCAGAAGTCAATGTTTTTCCTCATCCTGTGTTCACATCTACCTCTGAAATCCAGTTTAAACGAGACCTTCTCCGTGAAATCACCTCAACTCCTCTTGTGAAATGCACCGCATTTTCATAAGCAATGAAAATCACTTGTGGAAGAAGGTAACTCAGAACTGGTCACCCTGAGGGTCCATGCCCGATTTCGGGGCTCCGTCCCTACTGAGCTTTAAGCCCAGCGAGGCTGGCGCCCTCAGGGCCGGCCCACTACCTGGGCCCTCACATCCGTAAACAAATATCTGTCACGCGAATTTTTTAAAAGAAAAGTCAAACTCCTCCAGCATCATATTTGCACTCATCGATGTCTACTTTCCCTTATTACCACACTGTACATTCAGGCAGAATTTATTAACAAAATTGGAGGGATCATTACATTGCAAGAGCCGTATTTGTCTCCCCAGCTACCAGCAGAGACTCATATACAAAAGGTGCATCATTTAAAAGAGAAGGAGCAGGAAGAAAGGAAAGAAAGCAAAAAGAAGAGAGACATGCTGATATATTGCATGAATTTTCCTGTTGCTCAGGCCCACTGTCAGAATACTTATATCCAAACCAACAGGAAACATCTTGGTCTATAAAAATTAGCTTTGCTATGAAAGATTTTAGAAACATATTCCAGACAAATTGCCAAGTATTTTTCTCTTTTTATTAATGTTTATCCCAACTTAATATCTCCTAATAAAGTAAAATAAAAAAGGGTGGGCAGTAGTTTTGCACCCACTGGGAGAACTGTCAAAGAGATTTTGTTATGTTTCTTCCTTCTTATGTAGAACAAGGTTAGAAGAGGGATTTCTCCCTCGCTCACCCCACTGTGAGATCCCAGCACCCCCGTCACTTCACCCGGAGCAATCCTGGGAGTCGGCTAGCAAGACTGCCCTGCGGTCTCCGAAGCTCAGAGAAGAGCGAAGCTGCCCAGCAGAGGACTGTGGGAAGGACGACGCCAGAGCCCCTCCGCTCAGCATGGAGACTCCATGGCATTGCTGTTCCCTTCCAGACACTGCACGAGTCAGAGGGGGGAGACTGAGACGACATCAAAATGAGTTATCAGGTCATAATATCCTCAGGACCCCAAGGACACGTGGGTGGTCCTGGCACATAGCCCAGATAGGGAGAAAATGTGTTCCTTCTTTCGACATTACTACCTAACCGGTATTGCTGTAAGCAAAAGTGGTGGATGGAGGCCGGAGATTTAGCTCAGTGGTTCCCGCACCTGCCTCTCAAGAGCAAGGCCCTGAGTTCGATCCCGATGACCACGTACAATGCTGGGCATGGAGACTCACGCCCACCAGCCATCAATACCACATACCACAGTGCTGGGCTTGGTGGCTCACGCCTGTCATCCCAGCACTCGGGAGGCAGAGGCAGGAGGATTGCTGAGTTCGAGGCTTGCCTGGGCACCATAGGGAGCTCAGGGCCAGCCTGAACTGCAAAACGAGACCCTGTCTCAAAAAAAAAAAAAAGTGGTGGAAATTTTCAAGAAAATGTCTACAATGAAAATTGGTAGCTGGGATGCTACAGTGGCAATGACGCTGGGTACCATAATCTTAAAAGAATGGCCACAGTGTCCCTCAGAGTACAAGTCATAGACCAAAAGACTCTCATCTTCAAAGAAGAGGATGGAGAATATAGATAATGAGGTATTTTTCTTCTTTATTAGGCTCACAGTACTGTGTTCTGTGTTTACTTTAAAGCAAGACTGACCGTATTACATATAACATACAGAATCATTGTATAAAGGCCCTTACCAAACCCAAAAATTTGGTTTTCTTAAAATAAAAGAAATAATCATAGAATATATTTGTAAAGTACAGATGGAAAAGATATTTTCTATGTCCACGTAGTAACGTTCCTAATATGTCCACCTTAAAAATATTCTGTGTTAAAATAAAAAATAAGAATAAATGGGACCGGAGGGTTAGCTCAGTGGTTCCGGCGCCTGCCTCACAAGCGCAAGGTCCTGAGTTCAATCCCCAGTAACCACATACAATGCTGGGCATGGAGACTCACGCCCACCAGCCATCAATACCACATACCACAGTGCCAGGCATGGTGGCTCATGCCTGTAATCCCAGCACTCGGGAGGCAGAGACAGGAAGATTGCTGAGTTCAAGGCTTGCCTGGACTACATAGTGAGCTCAGAGCCAGCCTGAACTACAAAGCAAGACCCTGTCTCAAAAAAAAAAAAAAAAAAAGAATAAATGTATCTCGGTAACAAATAAGTCTATTTTTACCAATGAGGGAGGCTACCAAAATGACAAGCTGAGATTTCTGGATTTTTCAGTCTTTATATTTTAGTGAGCACATCAAATAATTTAACTTATAGCACTGTTGCCAATTACCCAAAGTTCCCACACGTTAAGAAAAGGATGATGCAGATCCCTTTACTTTCATCCATCTGCCAAAACTGAAGAACCACGCATAGCATAAAACTAAATTATTCCTTTCAAAGGAAAGAGGATAATGCTAATTCTCAAGTTATAAAACTAAGTTCAAAAATTTGAATCAGGGCCGGAGATTTAGCTCAGTGGTTCCAGCACCTGCCTAGTAAGCACAAGGTCCCTGGTTCAATTCCCGGTAACCACATACAATACCAGGCATGGTGACTCACACGCATCAGCAGTCAGTACCACACACCATGATGTCAGGCTTGGTGGTTCATGTCTATGATCCCAGCACTCAGGAGGCAGAGGCAGGGGGATTGCTCAGTTTGAGGCTTGCCTGGGCTACACAGTAAGCTCAGGGCTAGCCTGAACTACGAAGTGAGACCCTGTCTCAAAAAAAAAGTTGAAACAATCTAAAGAGATCCTCCCAGGCCATTTAGAAAAGAGACACTCCTTAATTTGAAGTTACTCTGTCATATTTTACTTCAAAATCTACATCATAGGTCATACAAAGTCTAACTACAAAATACAGTGAATGTTTAAAAATTTATTATAGCAAAGGATATATTGCCTCTAATCCCTATGAAAATACTCTCCTTCTGAGTACACTTAACCCATCATGCTTGTCACTTTCCTAAGCAGTTCTGGAAATGCTCTTTCATGAATATCTTCAGTTGCATTGTCAGGGAATCCTCAAGGTCCTAAATTAATTCAAAATGTTTACCCATCATGGTCATTTTTATTTGGGAGAACACAGTGGAAGGCACAAGATCCACTGATTAAGGTAAAAGGGGACACGATGGAAATCTTTATTTGACAGAAATTAGCAGGCCAGTTGGAAGAGGAAAATAGTGGAGTGGTAATCTGCAGCAAAATTCAGCCTCTCTAAAATTCAGAATACACACACTAGAAAATAACGGTGTGGCAAAGAAAAAGAGAGAATTACATCACCAGGAATCCGAAAGGGACTAATAGAAAAATTAGAAACTACAGTGAAGTTAAAGAGATGCCCACAATGCCAAGAAAACAATAAAACAGTCTTGACTCTCCCCAGATCATGGCTTCTGAGAAAGGAACTTGGCTCCCAGACGCAAGGATCATTTGCCTCATTTTTCTCTCCTCTTCATCTTCCATGCTTTAAAATTTTTTTCAAATGTTTCTTCTTGCATTCTTCCATTCTTAGTCTCCTATATCTTTAATAATATAATATATAATATAATATAATAATATAATATATAATATAATATATAATATAATATATATAATATATACAATATATAATATACATAATATAATATAATAATATAACTGTTAAGCTTTATTAATCTTTAGATAGTTAATTCTATGTTACTATTGTTGAATAATTATCAGTAGTGGAGGTATGATTTTCATATTTAGTAGATATTTGTTATACGCCGATATTTGGTTTGTGTTAGTGTTCATACTATAATTATAGATTTCTTTTCTACGGTTAAAGGTGGTATATAATTGGTTCTTATGGTATGGAAATATCTGGCTTCTCTTGGCAATATCACTATTCCTGATTTATGGGATATGAGCAGGTTGAACAGTTGTTACTATTAACAAGTGTTCTCTGAATGCAATTACTGGAACGACCATGGTGACATTAACAATACTGAGGTCTATTCCCAGAGAACTGGGGATACATCTTCTCCTCCCAAATGAACAGAGATTGTCATATCTGGAGACAGAAGTAAAGGGTGATCGTTAGCCATGCCTTGAATGAATCACTGAAAAACAGACTGAGAAGATCTCCATACTAGCAAGAAAGTCTGTCTGCCACACACAGCCAAAAACCCAAGCAGAAAACAAAACAAGCAAACAAAAAGCAATAGAAACATGAGAAGAAAAGGCAACAAAATGCCCACAGACACTCCCAACTCCCCCAAAGCCAATTTATGGGTCACTGAAGGGAGGAAAGCAAAAGCCACATCATTCATAAAGATAAGAGATGGAAAAATAGATAAATAAGGAGCTGGGTGGGCTCAAAAAAGACACAAAAAAGATAATAGATATAATAAAACAATCAAAGAGCTTACAGAAAACACTAATAAAAAGCCACCTAAGCTTTTAAAAATGATACAAAACATGAATAACCAGTTCAGCAAAGAATTAGATTCCATAAAAAGTTTCAAACAAAAATCCAAGAGTTTAAAAATTATATTGAAACCAGGGACAGAAAAAGCAACCAATGTAAGCACAGAATATTGGAAGTAGGAGATAGGGATGGTTTAAAGACCAAACTCAGAGATATCTTAAAAGCAAGGGAACACGAAAAATGCATCCAACAGCTGCTAGATAACATAAAGCAGACCAAAATTAACTGGAATAAGTGAAAAGCCAGAAGACAGCACAAAGCTCATAAAAATCTGTTTATAGAAATAGTAGCAGAGGGCCAGAGATTTAGGTTCCCACACCTGCCTAGCAAGCGCAAGGTCCCTGATTTGATCCCCGGTAACCACATACAATACCGGGCGTGGTGACTCATGGCCACCAGCAGCCAGTACCACACACCACAATGCCAGGTGTGGTGGCTCACACCTGTCATCCCAGCACGCGGGAGGCAGAGGCAGGAGGATTGCTGAGTTCGAGGCTTGCCTGGGCTATATAGTGAGCTCAGGGCCAGCCTGAACTACAAAGCGAGACCCTGTCTCAAAAAAAAGAATAGCTGCTCTCTCAAAATTAACCAGCAACACACTCTGGCAAAGCTGTAGGGCGAAAGGAACTCTTCTCTGCTGTAGGTAGGAATGTAGACTGGTGCAATCATTATGGAGATCAGTGTGGCAATTCCTCAAAAAACTAGGATTAGAGGTCACATTAGACCCTGCTATTCCTCTGCTAGGTATATACACAAAAGAATTAAATGATTGATATCACAGTGACATTTATGCAATCATGTTCATAGCAGCTAAGTTTGGGATAGCTCAATCTTGGAAACAACCCAAATGCCCACCAACAGGAGACTGGATAAAGAAGATGTGGGGTTTTTATAAAATAGAGTATGACTCTGCCATAAAGAATGGTAAGTTTGAGTCATTTATACTCAAATGGAGGTACCTTGAGGACGTACTCATAAGTGAAATAAATAGGTCACAGATGTTTAAATCGTGTCTCTTTTCTCTGCCATATTAAACTGAAGATATAATGAGTTCTGGATATATGATAGATACCGTGAAATAGAAAATATTCAAATGGTAAATGGAGGTAGGTAGGAGTATATAACATGGGGGAAAATGTTATGGTAAAAGAAGGAAACAACGCTTATGTATATATGGGGTGTAGAATTGTAGGGGAAGCAGGGCAATAGGGAAAAATGAGAATTAAGTTGTGTCTTATACTGGTACAATTTTTTTTTTTCTGTACCGGGGATTGAACTCGGGTCCTTGTGCTTCGAAGGTAGGCGTGTTACCACTTGAGCTAAATCCCCAGCCTGGTGCAAATTTTCAATGTTGATTGTGATCATGATGTGTATATAAAATGTACCAATAAAATCAATTAATTAACTTTTTAAAAACTTAAACAAGAAATTCCATTGAACCAAGCTATTACCCTTGTATTTTCCCAAAGGAGTTAAAGACCTCTTATTACCCTGATACATGCATACCCATATTTATAGCAACAGAATTCACAATAAGTAAATCTTGAAAGTAGCCAACATGTTCATCATCAGATGAATGGTAAAGAAATGAGGCCTTCATGCAAAATGGAGTGTGACTCTGACATAAAGAAAGATAAATGAGTCATTTATAGAAAAATGGATGCACCTTAAGACCATAATGTCAAGTGAAATAAATTAGACTCATAAACTTAAGTATCACATGGTTTTCCTCAAATGTGAAACCCAAAATACAAATAAAGGGCAAGATAAAAGATAATGTGACATAGTGAGATAAATCTTTTGCATATGGTAAAAAGTCCAAGAGATGGAAGGAGGTGAACGGGAGAGAAGGGGAAGTCGATTTTTAAAAAAGAACTAAGATGTGTTATGTGCATGTGGCAATTTCCCACAAAAAAATGTGATCATTATGTACTCCAAACACGTACTAATAAATAAATAGTAAAAATATCACATTAAAAAATCCCCATCCTACAAGCATTGTGTGACAATGAGCATTGTCACGATTGAGAATAGAACCATTTTCTATGCATGTCATTTCTTAAATGCTCTATTCATCCCTTATCATACCGAAGAGTGTTCAGCACAGCGTTCTTCAGTGCAAACCCATCAAGATCAAAACAGACGAGCAACAGCTCCTCGTTGCTGAATCCTGATTGACTGGCTTTTTTTTCCAGGAGAACTCTGTGATTTCCAGGGAGAACTCTGAAGCTTAGTCTCATGATCATTATTGTATTTCTTTAAAAACTGAAATCTGAAGCAGCTTGGTAGCACAGTGTCAGGGAAATTGACAAAAGTTGTTTCTTTTTTCAAGGGTCAAACACACAGAACAGATTTCCCACTCACTTGCCTCTTCTTAAAATCGGTTAAAATGCTTTGAATGGAGCCGTGAGAGTTGTTCAGCTTCTCAAAAACTTTCCTAATAGTCAATCGCCTGTTTGATTGAATCATTTCAACATTTTCTCACTACTTCATTCACTTACTCTTTCAATATTCTCTTGGGCTTTTGATGTTCAAAGATGCCCCGTCTCTCCTCATCTTCAACCAATTCACAACCATTATGAAATCACTGGAACAACTTGTAAACTGTCTTTGTGGTTACTGGAGCGTGACCATCAATTAATTTTAACACTTTGTGTGCTTCTTTCACATCCTTTTGCAGCTTGAAACAAAATTTCATATTAATATACTATTGTGATCCATGATTTACAATGTACTTTAATACACATCTCTCTCAAGCACAGCTCACAACCAACTGACTGCACCAAATGACACTGTCTCACACTGCCCCTGAGATTTCTCATATGGAGAACCCCTGCCTTTTGCAGTGGATGGCACTTGCAGCAGTGTGGACCATATACTGTGATCACACCTCGTATATGTTGCACTGACCTGCAAAAAATCCTCTCCTAGGCCCAATGAAACAAAAGCAACTCAAATTCTCCTGCTGTTGTACTAACTGGCACTTCAGTCTGAGCACAACTTCCCACGAAAGACATCGAACCTACTTGAAGTCATCAAAAATCCCTCAGAACATATGGATTTTGGTGGAAGCAATCTGCCAATAATATTGAGCAAGCTAAATAAGGAAAAAGGTCTAAGCAAGGCTGCCCCTCATACAAATTCCGAACACACAGTCAGTGTGGCAAGGCGTCAGTTCCAAAGATCATCTGCTCAGTAGCAGAAGAGCTAAGTTAAAAGTGAGTGTTCCAAGGAAGCTAATTTCATGTTTGTGTTTAATCTCTGTGTTAAAGAAACATCAGACGAGTGGTATTTAGAGAAACTCTAAGGCCGAATCCAGATTCTGGGACTCAAGCCATGTTAGCCTTGTGAGAGAATAGCCATTTGGGAAATGAGCAATAAATACAGAAATGTGTGTACAAAATACATTAGATTTCTCTACACCTTGTATGCCAGAAGACAAAACTCAGAGTACTGTTCTCTGCTGCACTGTGCTAACCCTATCATTGGTTATTGAAGATGCTGCTCAATCTATCTTTCTTTAAGGTTTACATTTCTTGCCTGGCTTACATTTCCTTCTGGAATTCCAAACGTGCCAGAAGGCTGCCACATCTTCTCATCAAAGTATAGAATATCCCTCAATGTGTAAAATAGTCTCTGTCACATGTCTTTTACCTTGAATATTTGTATTTCCTATGTAATTTTAATGTATCTATAATGCAAAAGCATCTACTGGAAGTAAAAAGCGGACCTGCAGGGTGCTGATAATTTGGGGTGCTGGGTTTGAGAGCTGTCATTGAGTGTGTAAGTATTTTATGTCTTTAAGGGAACTTGTGTGTCATATGAATCTTCCTGTACTCCCAAAGGTCACCACTGAACTAGGTTTCTACACAGAAAAGTTTGAGTCGACAACAAAATGTTATTGAAACAGGCTGTCAAATGGAAACAATGGAGATTCCATGAAGGAGATATCTCGACCCAAAGCTTTCATATATATCCTGAACACAGAAACCAGAAACCAGGTAAACCCACTAGAAAATCCACTGAACAAGTCCAGCCAATTCAGAACACCTTTGAGCTGACCCAGTGGCCCTTCCCAGGACATACACAATGGGTTCGCCCTCCTGGATACAACCTGGTAAGAAGTATTAGTGTGGCAGCACATAGTTTACTTACATCCAAGCAGGAGAAGAGACAGTGGGGTTTGTTAAATGATTTTTATCACTGACAATAAGAAAGCACAAATTAATACATTTCATTCAACCAGAAAAAAATGTAAGCATTTACCCTAAAATTAAAAAAACAGAAGAAGAAATTCAGTTCTTTTATATCATCCTTTTCCACACAGGACAGCTTACATATAAGAGAGTAGAAAAAAATGATGGAGGAAAATTTTAGTGAAGTAACCAGCTGTGATTAAGACAAAAAGGTCCTAATTGAACCCACATCAGCAGTGTGGCAGAGTTCGATGATTCCTCCCAACTAAATCAAAAGCAGGGTGAGATCTAGATGACATTCTAGTACTTAAGTGTAAGCGAATATTTTCCTACTACTAATTTTTAAGAAAACTTTATATGAGACTGCTTATGGGCAGGCTGACAGGGCGACACAGAAGGGCGTCTGAGGACGTACTCAGAACAAGTGTGCTCATGGACTTCCAAAGTACAGCAATGCTGGTTCCGCAGAAAAAGATATTCCAATGGGAGATTTATTTCAAGTCATACGTTCAAGTCCTTGTAGGTGCTAACCGGCCCAAATTCTGTAGGGCGGGACTGCAGGCTGAGAGATAAGCTAAGACTTGCTGTGGCGAGTGTGAGTCTAAATTGTGGAAGACATCCTGGGAGGCTGGAGATACAACCAGAATTTCCACATCAGTCTTGAGGCAGATTTCCTTCTGCCACAGGTTCTGCTCCTGTGACTGTCAACTGATTAGATGAGACCCACCCACATTGCCTCAGACATGTCAAATTATAATTAATTGGTCATAAAAGTTAATCACATCTACCAAACAGCTTCCCAGCGACTGCTAGGTCAGCGTTTGACCAAACAACTAGACACCATAGACTCGCCAAGGTGACACATAAAATGAACTATCACAACCATGTGTCAGTATACATAGGATGACCCCCACATTACAAATAATTTGTAGGTGTGTAAGTTAAGAATGGAAGTAACTGGTTCAAAATTTTAATAGGAATATTTTTGCACCACAAAACTACAAGTGATTTTTATTTTCTCATGTTTTCTATAATACGTAAATCTTTATATTCAGATAAAATATTATCGAGAACAACTAGTTTGAGATTATATCATTAAAAATACCAATCCTGCCTCTTAGAAATGGCCACTTAATTTGGCCATTAGAGAGGGGCACACAGCATCTATAGGCAGAGCTAACAACTTCCCAAGAAGTGGTTCCCAAGCCTCAGCATTTCATGTCATTCTGGCACAAGTGGTGATAGGCAATCTCACCGGAATTGGGGCCTTCTGCTGGATTATCTCTTTGTTTACTTATTGAAAATAATGATATATTCATTTGCATACAAACTTGTGGATATATTTGTTATATATAAACAAAACAGACTATGTTATATATATAAAATATACTTGAAATCTTGTATTTGGCACAGGTAATATAATCACACAGTGGTCCAATTTCATGCACACTGTTCTGCACTTTGCTTTTTCATTTACTATATCCTGTCAATTATTTCATATTAGTATCTAAAAAGCTTCTTGTTTTTCAACAGCTGCATTTTCATTCCCTTGTATAGGGGTACAACTGGATTCCTCCTGATTCACTGAATTCTATGGGATCTGTAGCAGAGTGGCTTCCAGACATAACTTTGCCAATAGCTGATGAAGTGACAAATTATAGTTATTCATCCACTTGTACTGATACGAACCTTTCTGCAAAGCAAATTCCCCTCCAAAATTTTCCTCCCATTGATCCCCCCACAGTAGTTGAAATTCTCATGGTAAAAGTCATTATTTTTAGTTAACATGCTACCTCCAGAACACCCCTGTTAAAAGTGCAAATATATGCCTCCATAGACAATCCCCAAGAGCCAACGTACTGATTTATCACTATCTGTTACACTTTAGAGAAACAACAGAAGGAAGTAGAAGAGTCTCTCTGAAAGTGATCAAAACTGTAGAGCTTCACTTGGGTGTATTGCCAGGAAATCTATCCAAGCCAGCTCTTTGCTCATGCTAACTTTCTATCGGTTCTCTTCTATAGCTTGAGTTTGACAAAAATGTAAGTATTTTTTCCTCCTCCCAAATCTCCAGAAACTCTGAAAACCATTATCAGGATTTACAATTCCATCCTTGCTGGAAGCAAATGTCATTTAGACTTGGCACCTGGGAATACCCATTTTATTTGGGTATACAAGATAGTGTTGTCTCCTTTGCAAAGAATGAGAGGCATTTCTCTTTCGTGTTTGCAATGTTCTTCTGTACTGACTGTCATGAATACAGACAGCACAGGAAAGACACCCTTGAGAAAGGCAGCTCCATTGTCCTCAAAGTATCCCTTGTTTACAGCTTTTTAAAAAATTGATTGCATTGGTACATTTTATATATGCATCAGGGTCACAATCAAATTGAAAATTTGTACCAGTACATGACACGACTTAATTCTCATTTTTCCTCATTCCCCACTCCCAATATATACGTAAGGTTTGTTTCCTTTTTCTAACCATCAAATGTTTTCTTTCCCTTTTTGCCTTACCCTTACCCCCTTTTCCCCTTTGAATATTTTTATTTTCACAATATCTATCCTACACTTGCTTATGGCTTTGCAGGCTCACTTCATGTCCATTGCATTTCAAAATGCTGAACAGAGAAGCAGGTTCTGTACATGTCTTTCAGATTTGACTGTCTTGACTCTGTAGAAAGGACTGCCTATCTAAGTAAGGAGCACAAGGCCTCAAGACTCCAAGGGTATCACTACAATCTTATTAAACACTGAGCTGCTGACAGACAAAGGGAAACCAAAGTAGATGTCCATGTTCCCAGTGAGATAAGATCGTAATGCCAACACAGATGGCTACAGGTAAGGATAGATGTCCTGTGTCTTTTATCCAGTAATGCGGTATAGTACATGCACAAGAAGTATTTAAGCAATAGGCACTAAAATTATCTCAGAAATTTAACCTTAGTCAAAAATCATACTGTTGGAATAGTACACACAGCCACTGTGAACTTATTCTTACTTGCCTCCATTGTAAGGCAAATGAGGAAAGGGTTTTACTGTCACTATTTTTAAGAGATTACTTTGGGGAAATCCTTAGGCTTTCTCTCACTTGTGTCATCATTAGAGGTATTCGACTTGGGAAATGTGGTAGGAAAGAGAACGTAAGTAAAAGGCTCAATGAGATTATATCCTTTCAGGGTATACAGCTTTTTGAGCCCAAGCCAAAGAGAAGTGCTCAGTTGGAATGTGTTGGCTTTGAAGGTGACAGTGAAGAACACCACCTTCTGAATGGGTTAGCTAAAGACATGGACCATGGTCTATAAAATTGTGACATAATAAAAAAATTGCATGTATTTGTTTTCTATGTATAGAGCTTCTAAAACCCTTGGAAGCATAAGTATCTTTTTGTAAGCTAATGTTAATACTAGTTGTCAGGGGTTCCTGTACAGTCTCAAGATGAGGGCTGGTTGCCAAGGGAACCAACTTTGTAATTAAAGTATTTGGAATTTTCAGTCCTACTTTAGGGAAGGGGAGAGGAACTACAGGTTGAGTTCATCACTAATGGCCAGTGACTTCATCAGCGTTATCTGTTAATGGAATCTCAAAGGACTTCTGTAGGGCTGGACACATGGAGCGTCATGTGCTATTTTCCCCCAGAATTTCCCTGTGCATCTCTTCCATCCACCTCTCCCTAAGTTGTGTCCTTTATTCGAAACAAACAAGTAAATCATTTTTGTAAGTTTTAAACCCATACAGAGACTCATGGGAAGCTCCTAATGAAGTGCAGGTTAGCGACTTAGGCTTTCAGTTGGCATCTGAAGTAGGCAGCAGCCTGAGGGTCAGGGCCCTCGACCTCAGGGATGGGTGCTAACTGCTGAGTGTAGGAAACCAGCGGGTAGTGGACGCTTACTTGCTATGGGAAAAGCCCACACATCTGGAATCAGAAGTGAAGTGCTGAGAGCCCTGAGAGCAGCAGTATAAAGAGGAGATAATATTTCCCTCCAAATTTACCATAGTCCAAAGTGATGTCGAGCAAATTGTACAAACACTTCATATCCCAATTTCCTTGTTTCTAAACAGAAGTTTTGCTTTCCTAACCAGTTTGGCTTTTGTAAAGACTACTCTGAATTTTAAATAAAGTCCAGAGTTGTTAGAGATAAACACTATAAATAAAGGCACAGAGCACCTGATGTTTTAAAGTACATTTTGGAATAATGTGTATTTTCCCACATCTACTCTAGACCTATGAATTTGTGTGCTGAGCATCATACTCCCTCCATCCTGGCACTTCCACCAGCCTCTCCTCCTGTCCTATGAACTATGTTATCTGATCTTCCCTAAAACTGCCCCTGCAGGATTCTTCCACAGCGATGCTCCACAAGGGTTCCCTCATAGCCAGGCCTAAAAGGTTATCTTTAAATAATTTAGATGCACGATTTAAAATAGATGATAGTTTGCACCTCAGAATAAATTAAGTTTTAAATCCCTTTCTTCTCAAAAACTAGGTGATCTTTCAGAGGCTCACAAATGTAAGCATATCTTGCTACTTATTTCTGTTCCACAAGGCAATGCTTTGGCACCAGTCCGCTGGACACGCTACACAAACCACATTTGGTGGATAACCTCTCTGTAACAGACAGTGAGAGGGCACGTTCTTCCCTGCACACGCATAGGATTATCCTGCTTAACTGGGCTAAATGTGTGAACCTCATTCAAACTGGCCAGTGCTATACATGGTAAAGAATGTATTTCTGATACTTCAGTTAAATTTGGACCACAGCCAAGAGACTCTGGTGGACTAGAGCCACTTTACCAACACTCTACTCTTAGCAAGAAGATTCATGATAAAAAATATAAACAAGACATCCTGGGTCACATGGTCAAAAGCCCCCTCTTCCTCACCACTCTTCCACCACTTTTCATGGACAAATAGTCACAGCTTCTCTTCTATCTCAGTCTCTCTTTTAGTTCATACTAAGAAAGTTTGCTTCAAGGGCTTTAGAAATTTAGAATTGACTTTTGGAAGACTTAAAGGCCTGAATATTAGCAAAACTCCATCTGATTTAACACAGCATTCTCCTCCTAAAATAAACACTGTAAAAAGCTCTTATTTCAAAAATATTTTATTCTCAGAAAGAGAAACAAAATGTTCAAGATTAAAAGAAAGAGACACAAAAATAGGTGGATTCAACTCCATGAAAAACACTATTAGAGAATCCTGGTTTTTCTCTGTGCCAAGATAAGTGGTGGTTAGGGTCTCACTGGGCACCTTTGTCCCCAGCATTGGTTAGGACTGTGGGCAGGACCCCCAGGTCAATGTTTGTGAGAGGACATAACTTGGAACATTACCAACAATCATACAACCCACAGAAAGCAATAATCATATAAAAAGTATAACCATAATGTTATACAGTTTCACACACATTCATAATGTGCTTTTTTTGGCTTCTGCATAATTTAGTACATAACACATAAGTGCACAGTTGAAAATAACTTATGTATCATCACATCACTCTCAATCATATGTAAAGAAATAAACAAAATCCACCCAAAATACTTTACTAATGACAGAAAAGTCTGTGTAATATAAATAATAATATTGCATGAAAAATAGTTCTAATGAATAAAAATATTTTACATTTATTATTTTATTTGCCATCTAATATACTCAAGGTCTGTGATTTACCAAAGCCAATGACAAGAGACAAAGCCATCAATTTTTGAGGCTGGCTCAACTTTCTACTTTACCTCGTAATAAATGAGGATCCATGAGTCATAAGAGTAATGAACCCTAAGAATGACAGTACAGCTGAAAATTAGGTTAAAAAACCTATTAACTAGTCTCTGACTTCAGGGATGGAGAAAACCAGGCACATAAATATTAAGCACCCTGAGAAGAAATCCTGCAAAGAGAGAAATAGCTACATGCTGCTCTTGAGCATGCTCACTAGACATGACAGCAAACTATAGAGCTCCTGCAGACCTCAACCTCCGTGTCACAAAATGGAGCCAAGAAACATGTATAGCTCAGGAGGGCCATGACAGGGATGATACAGTAACATATATAGAACACACCGTCCAGCACAAAGCAGGAACCGAACAAATATTAGATGCCACCAATATAAGAGGAAGACTGGAGGAAGTACCAGAACAAGGAGCTAAGCCAATGGCTTCTTTTGTGATTATGTTCCTCTAAGAAATAACCATCCATGGAGTGATGGGGACATTATTCAAAACATACAGCCCAGGAAAATCTTTAGTATACCACCAAAAATTTGATGTAATGTGGAGATTCACTATATACTAAAGACACAGTAGGCCTCATAGTTCAAATCATGAACTGTTGAGCTAGATGGGCTGATTTCAAATCTCATCCCCCTGCTTCCTAGCTGTGTAATCTCAAGTTAGTTAATGTCTCTGTGCCTCCTTTTCCTTCTCTATAAATAGGAATAAACAACAGTACCTCTTGTGAAAATTCAGTTAATATCTGGAAGGCACATAACAGTGTCTATGTCTGTGGTGTAAAATATTATTTTTGTTATATTACAAGACTTATGCACTCTCCAAGATATTTTTATAGTGCGAGCTCCTAAAGAAACCTAATACTAATAATTTTTTTACTAATAATTTTTCATTCAGCATCATGAGCTATAACGATGGCATTATATTCAGAAGCTAGTATACAAATCTATGGTTCAAATGCTATTTTCAAGAAGAATTAAAAGTAGACATTTTTCTATACTGGCATTTTTTTTGAAAGCATGATTCTGAGAGAACAGGATGACTCAAAGTGATGAGTGAAAACAGAAACTGACTCATTATACCTTCAGAATTAGTGCTGCCACTTCCCCTGGCCCTGAGGCAACCTTGATAGGCTGTTGGAAAGACTCTCTATTTAGTGATACTTAATCACCTTGTTAGGCTTTGTTATTGTGAAATCTTTTTTTTTTTTTTTCGGTACCAAGGATCAAACTCCGGCCCCTGTGCACCCAAGGCTGGTGCAGTACCATTTGAGCTAAATCTCCAGCCCCAAATCATCATATTTTTATAGCTTGGAGAGAGCAATAAATTAGTCCAATCATTGTGCAGACGAGGAAACTCAGATCTAGAAAGATAAACTGACTGATCAACAGGCAGCTGGCAAATAATGAAGACTGAGAAGGATAATATTTTCAGAACATTAGCCTTCCAAATGTACTCATTCCAGCACTCAAGCTTTATACTATAAATCTGATTAACTAGATCCATATTTTATAAATAAGTAGCTTAAATAGTAGGAGTACTTCACCCAGTTGAACTTCAAATTACTTTAGATCAAAGTAATGTATCTTTTGGATATCAGACTCTTGCTTAAAAATTTATGTGCTTTAAAGTTCCTGTTACAGAGAACATAAACAGTACATTGAGTTTGATCAGTCAGTGAAAAATTAATCTCAGGGGGTAAATGTTTCATCTTTCAGGGCATCAGAGAACTAAATAACAAGCAATTTAGTAAATTCTGTCCCAGGCCTGGAATCATCTGTTTATGTCACATGGAAGAGTAGCTTAATCACAGAGCCCTGTCATTCCCTGTAGGGCCGCCCTTATGAGGTAAAGGCTCATCTGAACATAATTACCATAACACAGTACCTTATACATTCACCACAGTTCAGATGTTCAAGCTGTAACTTTCTCTTGTTTGTGTTTGACCTGAAAATCAGTTATTTATATATTTTAGCTCCAGTTATACCACCACTCAGCTTCACAAGCCCTGTACATTTCATTAATTGGATTTCTTTCCCTTTAATTTCTCATTTTCACTCCCACTCTCTTCCCTGCAAGAACCGTCTGTTCTAATGTTTGGAAAACAAAAATGCATGTCAAGTAATGCTAATCTTAGGTGTGAACTGGACTGCATTAAAACATGCCCAAATATTTTGGCTGGTAAAACACTATTTATGGGTGTGTCTGTGAGACTATTTCCAGAAGACATTGGTATTGAAATCAATGGACTAGGAAAAATTTCCCCTCACTCAGTATGGGCAGACACCATCCAACTGGCTGAGGTTAGAGCAGAGTAACAAGGCAGAGAAAAGACAAATCGGCTCTCTTTCTCTTCTGGAGCTGGAACACTCTTTCGCTGACCTTGGCATCAGACCTTCATTCTTGAGATCCACGGATTTTCAGGAATAGTCACCTAGTATTCAAAGATTCAGCTTCAGGCTGAGTCTCAGCACTGGCTTCCCTGGTTGAGGCCTTCAGACTTGGTCTGAGAAATGCTCTTGGCTTCCCTGTCCCATGCTTACGGATGGCCAACCATGGACTCCCCAGCCCCCACAACAGTATTAGCCAGTTCTCTGACTAACTGTCCTCTTATATTTCCATTACTATGCCTGTAGCTCTATTCTATGGATTCTATCTTTCTAGAGACATGATACAGGTATGCTTGTATCTTTGAGAAGTACGTTATGTTGGTGTTTATCTTACATGTGTAATTGTGCTACAGAACATTTCTATCTTTTAATTCAACATAAATTTTAAAGATCCATCTTTGTGGCTTTACGTACAGTTAGATAATTTTGACCGGTATGTACACCAGTTAAAAACAATAGAGTGGAGCAAGACATTCTCTTCTACCTACTCAACAGCACCCTGTGGTTTTCTGTCCTTCCACTGGGCTAGGAACATTAGCAAAACCTCAGGACATCTGATGCTCTAGGCAAGAGCACATGTGTGTTAGATCTCCTAGTCTGACCACCAGTCACCATCACCCTACTCCCATCTCACTATGGGCTCATAAATCTGTAGCACATCTCATACATTAAGATCTGAGTGAATTCTGGCACAACCATGTGTACACAAGAGCCCCTAAGATGACTCAACACCTTCTATATCCTTCATGTCAACCACACCTAGAGCGAAGCACCTGGCTGAGGGGCATATCCTTTAAGTTTTTTCCACACACTTTTGCTATTTCCGTGTGCTACTAAGATAGACAGCTAAATTAGGTAGAAATGTCATAGGCAGTCAGGTAGGGATAGGCCCTTGAGAGAGTCAGGACAAAGGTAAAATACATTACAACCATGGCTAGAGATGCATCCATTATAGACTAGGTCTCAAGATAAAGATGAAATAACCAGGCCTGCACATTAGAACAAGATAAGCAGTAACACTTGGCTTAATGAAGTCTAGACAGACTTCAGTCACCATGGTGGGTGACCAAGACCTCTAGACCCATCACTTCCTGGAAAAAAAAAAAGTTCTTGTTCTTTGTATGCACAGTTGTTATGTGACTTGTCTCCTCATTGGATCACTATTATCTAAGCAACTCTACTTGTAACCTCCCGGTGATCACAGCGTTAACACGCAGGGTGCCCTATAAACCTTTCCTATAAAATGGGGCCCTCGGCTACTCATCTGGGACTCCTCCTGCCTCTCAGAAGCTGTCCTCTCAAAAAACATTTCCTACTTTGAACCTCCACTGTTCCTAGAATCCATTCTTTGATTTTAAAGAATACATACGCAGCATATCAGACATCAAACAGGTTGGAAATTATGATATTTTCCTTATATCATCTGGCGGTCCTATTTTATCTCCTACATCATTCTTGTATCATCTTGGAGGTTCCACCAAAATAAGAGATAATTCGAATGAGATAAGAGCCTGCTTTTGCTTTATGGATCTTGATTGTGACTTAGATAATCAAAATTGTATGCCTTGAGTTTCCATGCCTTATCACTTTTATGCAGTCTTTTGTTAAAATGATGATAAATTGGAGTTGAGAATGTAGGAAGATCATATTTCGTTGATGAGACATTTTACTTTTGTAGACATAGTCATTTATATTCCGGTTTTATACATGCTGCATTTAGACTTCCTTGACTGGTTTTGACTGCCGTGGTTTGCTAAGGAAAAGTAATATTAGAGCACCACTTTCTGGAATCTGATAATAACTACAGAGTAGATTTAGAAAATGCTGTAAAATGGGTCTTTTAAGAAAATTAGTTTATGAAATATATATGCCTATTAGTAAATCATAATACCTAACCACTAGTTAAAAGGAAACAGAGCTGGGGATTTAGCTCCGGTGGTACTGTGCCTAATTAGAAACACAAGGACCTGAGTTCAATCTCTAATACTGGAAAAAAGAAAAAAGGCAATAGACCGGTGGCGATTCTTAAGATTTGGGGGAGTAGGTTTCACTGAGACACTCTGGCCAAATTCTCTGTACTTTAGAGAAAAAGTTGAGCCTGTTATGCCTCAGTTTCCTTTTCTGGTGTGACCTTCCTCTGGTGAAGATGCAATCTTAGCTTTTGAGATTCCTCATCCTCACCTTTCCAGGCTGGGAGCGATGATTCATGAGTACATTGTCTCAATAACTCACATGGACATGAAAAGAAAAGACATCTATTTTCTGATCTCATTTCTGATCTTTCCTGCCACTTTATACTTTCCTTTTAGAGCCATGTAGAGTTAGAGAAAGAGAGGAGCTCTAAACTACCCCAACCTTTTCCAGCTAAAAACCTTTAAGGTGAGCCCACAAAAAATGAACACTTGTTCACACCAGAGGCAGAGAACTCATCTTAAATAAAGACAGCTCAGGCTTTCATCTGGCCCTTATGGTACACCAAAGCAAACAGTGGTTACTCTGCCAGTGAAATTAGGTGCTATTAGGACAAACTGCCATTTTAAAGCAGAGGACAAGTTTCCCCAGCACCCCCTGGCCAATCCCCATGGAGTCAATGGAACGTTGACCAAATAGGCAGCTGGGTTCCTTCCCCAAGACAAATCTCTGGCTGCAAGGAGCTGTTGAAAACTGAGAGGACAACTGAAGAGCCACTGCCAGGGTGACTCTGGCAGGCACTCAAAGATTCCTCCATGGAAGTGAGTCCCTGACAGCCTGACTGCGTACCCAGCAGACATCTTCCCCATCTGCTGTTCCTATCTGCACTCCTCAGTGAGGTGAGTGATAACGCAGTGATCCTCAGGGATCTTCTGTGCCAGAGTAACCTGAGATGATGCTGTGAGAGCCCTTTCTTAAACCTTTGTTAACAGTTAAGCTACAGGTTTGAACTTTTCTCTCTCTGGTAGTAAAACAGACCACTGTGGGGCCAGACACAAATAAAAATAACTCCCCAGATGACCTGACAAAACTTTGCTAGGAAAAAGGTCTGTGTTAAGAGCCTCTCTAAGTTTTTTCAGTCCAGCGTACAGAGTTAACTGTAGAACTCCTTACTGGTAGACTGTCCCTTTCTATAGGAGGTCCCAGGCTGAGGCAGCTTGCAACAACGGTCTGCCTTTCACAGGACAGAACAGCTAGCAGAGAAGTGATTTACACTTGTATTCTACACATGCTGTGAAGGAATAGAAAAGAGTTTTAGTTAGCCTTTCTCTTCCTCTATGTGCATGTAGAAAACTGACAGATGTGCCTTCATTAACATGCAAAATGTGGTTGCTAAGTGATAGGTATAAGTTTAATTTGTGAGTTTTGAAGACATAAAAAGTGTTTCAAATAAAACTTAGCCTTGTCTTGCTTGCCTAGGTGATTAGGTGGTTAGCATGGACGCCTAAGGGACTTTGTGATAGGGCCCAGGATGGGACTTCCCAAGCCATTGTCTTGACTCTCCCTATTTCTGGAGGTGCTCTCTTTTAAAGGCTGAAAAGTGCTCTAAATTTCCTCCCTCTCTTTCAAATAATTGAAAATAATGGTCTGGATCTCCTGATTATTAGTTTTGTTACCAATGCTTCCTTCTTTAAAACATGACTATTATAGCTAAAATAAATTCTAACTTATGCTGGAGTAAAATTTGAGCTCTCGAAGCCTGCCAGTAGACAGCCTAACCTATCTTCTGGTCACTTTCCAGACAGCAGCCCTGGAGCTGAGTCCACTTGGGGATGCCTTGAGAATGTAGAAATCAGGTAGAAATGAATGGGATGCCAATTCTTTCTCTTATTTCAGAAACGGGGAGCTCAATGTCAAAATCTCTTGCTCCTTTAGAATGCATTCTTAAGTGCTGGAAAATATTGAACCCTAACATTGAGAAATAGTAATTTAACATTTTTCTTCATCTGCCTACAGCCTGTCTATCCTCTAGCGCCAAAATGGAACGCAGAGAGAAGTATCGATTATAATGCTACTTCACAACTACAATTACACTGTATAAAAGAGGGAAAATGGTCAGAATTGCCTTATGTTGAGATTTTCTTTGCATTAAGAGATAATCCGTATTTGTGCTCAAAATGTAAATGTAAGACAATGTCTACCACTTATGACCTCTACTATTGCTGAGCCTGAGATTTCCCACCTTTCCCCTTTGTACTCTGAATATAAGGTTTCCAAGACAACTGTTTTTCACTATTAGATTTATAAGATGCCTTGTTTTGTATCCCTTCATGTAGATTCCCAGTCTGTTTTTGCTTTTGCAGACCTCTCAGCTGACTTGGACTGTGCGACCTCACAGGATTACAGACAGTCTTCATTTTTTTGAACAAATACTTTCCAGTGACTTAATGTATTGAGTTTCCCCACGCTGGAGTCTTGCAATATGTAGATTATATATTCTTATGTGCCCCCTCAAAAAAAACTCTCTAGCCAAGGCAACTGTGCTCTGCTGAATTTTCTAGCAAACAGGGACTATAAGGTCTCTAGATCTAATCCACCACTTTGCATCCTTTAGGTAAAATATTTGGACCTTATCATATCTAAGGGAATCTGAAGGCTAAGAGAAGAGAGAATTAAACTGATATTTTCCTTCCTGCTACCTAAGACCCTGAAACAGCTAAGTGTATTCCCAGCAAGTACAAGCTTCTGTCACCTATGAAGGGCAAGACATGGGATATTCCACGAACTCTCCATTACCTCGTAAAAGAACTCAAAATATGGGTACTGATACCCATATTTTAGCTTGGGAACATGATTCCCAAGCTGCATTCCAGAAGCTTAACCAAGCACTTATAAATGCTGTAGCACTAAGCCCACTGACAGGACACCTTTTCAATCTGTATGTTGATGAAAGGCAGGGCATAGCTTTGGGAGTGTTTATGCATATCAAGGTGCTTGGAGTGTAGTGTATCAGCCTGTAGTGTATCTGAGCCATGAACTAGATAGACATTATAGCAAGGGGATGGCCTGCATACCTTAGAGCTATTGCTGCACACTTACCTCATCTATATCAGCGGTCTAGAAGTTTGTTCACTGTTATGATCATTTGACTTCTACCTTTGTCCTTTCCCTCAGATTAGAAAATGTCTGCAACACATTGAGGCCTTGACTAACTGTACTCAATGGCCTTAAATGACACCTTGCCTGGTCACTGTCCCCTAAATGAAGAAGTAAAATGAACGGGACAAAACCATCCCCAAAATCGATGTCCTTAGACACCCTGACAGCAGCAAAAGGGAGTACCTGTGCAATTGTAAAAACTGAATGTTGTGTGTACATTCCTGACCCTTCTAATATCTCAACAGCTGCTGAAGATATCAAATGATAGATTAAGGGCATGTCGGATTCCGAAACCTTCTGGACCTTCTCCTTCCCCCTTTTGTGGAAAGCTATTACCAGCTCCTCCTGGTAGAAATAGATGGTTATATTCATGATAGTCCTGTTCATCCTATTACCTAGTCCATAAGTACTTGTCTGTTTCTTTATTTAAAAGACTTGTCTCTTGCAGACTTAAAGCTATATTCCTGCCCAAGAGGAGAATGCTTGTTCTCTATCCAGGACTTTTAGATAGACCCTAAGAAGGGTATAGCTGCCTATCAATCATAAGTGTGACTCCCTTTAACCTTAATTAGACAGAACAATCGTTGTCCCTTGGTGCCTCATAGCAGTTTGGGATACATCTCCAGAGGGGGGAATATTAGACAGTTAAGTTAGGTAGAAATATCATCAGCAGTCAGAGAGAGATAGGCCCTTGAGAGAGTCAAGACAAAGGTAAAACACATTACAACCATGGCTAGAGATGCACCCATTGGAGACTAGGTTTCAAAGTAAAGATGAAATAACCAGGCCTATGTATTTATCCAAAGGAAAAGATAAATAGTTACACCTGGCTTAATAAAGTCTAGATAGACTTCAGTCACCATGGTGGGTGGCCAAGACCCTTTGGACCCATCACTTCCTAGAAAAAGTCTTTGTTCTTTCCATGCACAGTTATTATGTGACTTGTCTCTCCACTGGATCACTATTACCTACGCAATGCTACTTGTAACCTTACTGGCTGATCACAGCTTTAATACACAGGGCACCCATGTAGGTTTGCTCTATAAGCTTCCCTGTAAAGTGGGGCCCTCAGCTATCCACTTGGGACTTCTCCTGCTTCTCAGAAGCTACCGTCTCAAGAAACATTTCCTACTCCACCATTTCTAGAATTGGTTCTTAGATCTTGGAAAATGAAAACTCGGCATATAAAATATACAACCGATTGGAAATAATATATTTTCCTTATATCCTCTGGAGGTCCTGTTCCATCTCCTAGAGCACCCCTGTATCATTGTGACCTCTGGGAAATGCTGTAACTTTTCTGTAACCCTGGCATCTTTTGCTGTCTGTGTCTTATCTTTTGTCAGCACGGCTTTATGCTGAACACAACTCTCATGGTCTTCAATGAATGCAGCTGCTTACTACATGCTATGGGGTATATACTTAGTGTGTCAGTTACTTGTCAAAATACCTGACATCCAAAGTTAAAAAGGAAGGAGCTTGTTTGGCTTATAATTCATAGAGGCTTCAGTCCATAGTCAGCTGGCTCTGAGGTTGGGGTGGCAAACAAGCATCTCAGAGGGGAAACAATATGGTGCGCACAAGGCAACAAAGGTAACAAGAGACTCTAACAGTGTCTTTCCTCTCCCTTCACCTGCTCAGACTGCCAGGACTAGGACAGTGCTAAACCACTCACTTACTCGTGGGCAGTGGTTTCGTGACCGCATGCCCTTAATCCCAGCATCAACATTCCAGATTCAGTTACCTCTAAACCAAGTGAGGCTTAAGAGATATCCAGACCGAAACCATAATACTTGGTAATTCTTTCCTTGTTGTACACAAGACCCTGGCCCTATTATCCCATTCTATAGTAACACATGTATATACATTTTAGTATTCCACTTCTCTAGGGTTGAACACCTCCATTGCTTCTAACTCCACCTTCCCAAATAAAGCATTAATAAACATACTCCTACATGAATCCACATTGTTTGGGTCAGTAGTTCTAGGATATATATCCAGGAGTAGGAATATTGACTACCTGTGTATGTGGCCTAATTTCTCTACGGACTACTAGATAAAACCTTCACAGTAGCTGTACAAAGTTATGCTTCCACTAATAGTGCAAAAGGATTTTCCGACTTCTTTATCAAGAGTGGCACTGACTTTCTGATGTTCATCTGTCTAATGGGGAGTAGAGTGTTCCTGAACCTATTCCAGATCACCAGTTCTTTGAAATGTTCAAAACTCCTCTTTTCATAATAACTTCTGGATCCTGTCTGTGCATTGTGCAAATCCTTAGAAATGAGAAATGCTAGCTTAAGCCTATCCAATGTAGATATCTCCCTCACAAACTTGTTACATATCCTTATGGTGTACCACCATGCTGATCTCGAAATTGATCTTCTAGGCCTTCATTCTTTTCTCAGGAAAGGTAAATTCTGAGCTCTCCCTAAAACCTTTCTAACGATTCTCACCAACCCCGACAGGAATTTTTATCTCAACACACAGGACCATTTCCCTCATCCTGAGTTCTTCCCCTCCCTCCTGCTTCCCTCCCTCCCTCTCCTTCCTCTTTGGGACCTACGATCTGAAGTGTTTTCATATTCTCCATTCTGACTGACAAGACCTGGCTTCTGCTCTTCTCTTTCCCAGCCCTCACCGGAGAACATGCTCTCTGTTCTCCTCTGGAACAATAAGGGGGAGAAGGCAACGGGCGTGCGGAGGGGAGAAGGGTAACTGGATACAACATATACTGGAGATTTTTGAAAATATCATCCACATGCACTTATCATTCCATATGAATGACTCCGGAACCATTCCAAAGTCCTTTTACATATCACTTGACCTCCTTAGACACCTAGAGAACTTGTTACTCTTTGTAGATAACAACAGAAACCAAGAGTGAGAACAAAGAAATAATTTTTTGTGGAGTAACAACTTAGTTAATTCATGGGTACCCTATTTTGGAAGAGTTTATGCTTTAAAAAACAGATCACTGTTTTAAAATAGCAGAGTCTCTCCATTTTTTCTTTCACACATGTGGTCATCTGAGCTGGAAGAAAATTTCGGCGTAAAAATGAAAACTTTTGTCTTGCTTTGCAACAACAGCTTGTAGTTGGCATTAAATACTTGCAAGAACCTCTGAGTTCCTACCCCACTGTTGGCAATTCTCTTAAAACTAAAAAAACCTTCAGGGACATTAACACCAGCCAGGCTGCTGTTCACTTTGCAATCTATATTGTGCTTGCTAAATTATATCTTGCTCTGACATAGATTGTGAAGGTGCACACGTATGAAAAATGTGATTTTAAACATTTACTCATACGTGGTCTATATAGTTATTTTCACCATGTAGGTGTACCTCTTTTTAGTATGTTAAGCTTTAAATTTTAGGGTTTTTTTTTAATCTGAAAAACATGAAAATTCCTTCACCTATTTCAATGACAAAGAAAGTTCAATCAGTTTGAGAAACCCTTCCAGAGCCCCGCCTGAGTATTTTCTTCTCCACAGTCCAGAGAAGCCATCTCCGACTGGAGGAAGGCAGCCTGGGTTAATGAAAAGAGCCAGACTTGATCATGAGTCCTGGCTACAACCTACCAGCTCTGTAGCTTTAGGCAAGGGATTTAAATATCAAACCTCAATTCTATCTTCTATGAGACTAACAATATCTATGCTTAAGTGTTAATGTGAAAATTAAATTAAGTCATATATGCACAATGCCTGGCATGCAGTAGGCACTGATGCTTCTTCACTAGTTTTGTCCTTTCTCCTTACTCTGGAGATATAGAATCATCATGGACACCACTGGTCATACTGCAGAAAAACTCCAATAAAAACCCTGCAGAGACAGGAATATTCACCTTGGAATGAACAAAAGAAACAGGCATATGTGTGCTCTGTCATCCATATATGAAGCTTGGTTTTCCCCTGTGCACACAATAGTAATTTCCCAGGCTGGATAAAGAGGCCATCACCACCAACAAATGTAAACTCTGCACGACTCCAGAGCTGGAGTCATTAACACAACAGCAGGTGCCATTTAGATGAATTGTTTCAACCAAATAAAAATGTATTTGGAGCATAGTCTGTCTCCGCTATGTACTCTGGGTATTTCTTGCACATACAAAGTACCCTCTGAAGTCCAGGAGAGCATCTCATATGGATGAGATTCCCAGGGGACAAAGAAATGTGAGGGTAACTCCAGGCCTGTGCTTTAAGGGATAAGCAAGTATTTAATGCAGACATTGTATCTTACAGGACTGAGAAACCATAGAGTTACTTTTCTTTTTTTGGAATCATCCACAGGGCTTCATGTAACCCTTATGCAATTCCCATTTCACCTGCGGGTGGTCTTCCCCAGGGCGGGCCTTGCCTTGTACAAGCATATTAAACTGTTTCAGAATTGCTTTCCTCCATAATTTATACAATGTACCCACTCTAGCAAAAAATTCTATATTGAGTAGACCAAAAATAGCATCTCAGCTTTATTCCAAAGGAAAGAGTAAACACATTGGACTGGTACCTGACAAACATAAATTTCCCACAACAGCTGTCTTTACCTGTACCCTGCTGTGGGAAGCAGATGCAGAGCAGCCCAAGAGGACAGATGAAAAACCACGTGCTGGGTGTAAAATAGTATACAGCACCAGTCAAGGTTTTATTCCCGAGCCCAGAAAACAGTTCTCAGGAAAGAACCCAAACCTACATATTTAGCTGAGCACAAAAGATTTGTTGAAGGTCCTTAGACCACAGAGTATTCAGCTAGGCCCCTGGACACCCTACAAGAGAATGATGAGCAGTAACCTTCTGTTGGGGATGCTGCCAGCTTTCCCCCACTGGGCCCTGGTCCTTCAACTTCCCAGCTGTAAGTAGGTGGACGGCCAGCTTACTCCAAGTCCGCCTGGGACAGCCTACAGGTTTCCAACCAAATCCAGGCTTGGGTGCTCCACAGCTACAGGAAAACACATCACATTACACCTAGTGAACTGGGCTCTTCTCTTGTGTAGGAGCTAGGGACTTCTCAGTTTAGGATCAGGAGATCACTACTGCATATCAAAATGTAGTAGAGGAGAAAAGATGAGAGACCAACGTCCCAAACGGAAGTCAAGAAAGAGCTATAGAGGTGGCGAAAAATAAAGATCAGTAGAATAAAGAGATGATACCAGATGAGCAAAGAGCAGGAGACTGAAGTATTGTCAAGTCAAGAGTAGAGGCACATTCCTCTAATCACTTGGGAAGCTGAGGTAGGAGGACACCATGAGTCTGACACCTAAATGGCCTGTAACACACGCGCTGAGGTACACTATTCCCGTAATAGAAGAACGTCAGTGTTACCACGGCCCTTCCACACTCAAAGAGAGACACAGAGAGGTGGAGGCCAGTCACATGGATAGGAAGTGGCAAAACCAAAGACTTGGGTAGTCGAGCTCAAAGCCTGCTTCCTTGGTGGCTCTGTACACTGCCTCCCCACAGAGCAAGCTAGGCCGATGACTCTTGGCTCCAACCATACACCAATAGCACATGCCTGTGTCTGGGTCTCTAGGTTACCTCGAGGCAGGAAGGACCCAGCGCGGCACGGTGGTCTTCTCTAGCTTCTCAGCCTCTCCACACCACCCACCACCCCACACAGAAGAGAACAAGTTCCCTTTCAGACAAGGGTGGCTATAAGGTATGGTTTATGAAAAGGTCCTTTTGGTCCTTTCTCTTTGACCAACTATTAAAGCTTCATAAAGCTTCCTGGTGAAAGAAAAGCTTCCTTAATGAGAAATTCCCCATGAGGGCAAACTTGTCATTCTCTCGGGCCAGATTGTCATGGAAACTTTTATAAAGGGGAGCCCAACACTCAAGTCTTTAGGCAGCAAAAGAATCTATGCAGTTGTTCTTTTGTAAAATTATACAGATTTATTCATTGCAACAAGTAAGGCAATGACACAAGTTCCTTTTGCTGATGAATGGAATTAGAAATAATGAGAGGAACACAGTCAGAGATTAATTTATCAGACTTTGGGCCACGCAGCCAATGCCCAGACTGCAGTTCTCAAAGGGCCCGGGCAAAGGCCTTTAAAAAGTAATCACCACTGGGACATAATCCTAATCTAGTTATGAGTTAAAAATATTTCCACTGCTCTTCAAAGTAATGCACAGAATCTTAGTGAAAATAATAACACTGACACAGAGTCAACAAACTATAACCCTACCTGGCTCACCACCTGATTTTGTACAACTCAGAGCCAAACATGGTTTTTGCATTTTTAAATGGTTAAACAAAACAAAGAATAGTAGACAGAATTTAAGATGGGTTAAATATATAAACCCACAAAATATAATACCTATAATACACAGATATACTCATTTTTTACTTACTGTCTAAGGCTGTTCCCATGCAGCAAAGGCCCAAAGCTTAAAATATTTATTATCTAGCTACAGAAAAAAAGTTTGTAGACCCCTTTCTAAAATGATAAATGATAAATATATTGCCCTGACAAATTTCTTGCTGCCTAATTGTCAAGTTGTAGTTTTTAATCATTACAAACTAGTGCAGTTTTTCCTGACCTCTCTCTAATTAATTTCTAAAACCCTATCTTAAATTGACATTGCAGCTTATTACTCATTCGAATGATAAACTGTGGGTCCGTAATTGATTCAAGGGGTGTGTTTTCTCTTACACTAAAATGATGTCTGACTGATATAAACCAGGGCATGTCTTCAAACGCCTGCGAGAAACAAGGCAGAAAACATCCCCACACATGGACGTTCACTCGGCAGGAACACTGTGCTGCTAAGCTCGAAACCAAGCCAGTGAGAGCCCGTAAGGACGGAGCACGGGCTGCTGCTCCTGCCTCTCACTCATTCCCAAATCCTCAAATCCGCACACATTTTGGTGCAGCTTTACAATAACCACTTCGAATGGAAGCCAGGGTACCAACCTCCATTCGGAAATAGAGTGTGTTGTTGTTTCTGACCATCCTTTGGCGGTGGCCGAGGACTGTATTCACATTTTCCTGGAAAGCTATGATCTGTCACAGGACCCCACCGTCTCCTTGCCCTTCTGGAGCGCACGCTCAGATCGCACTTGTAGTGCCCTCCGCACTGGAGGTCCGGTCTGACTCTCATCGGTGCTGCTCTCTGAACACAACGCTTTCAAATCTTGGCATCGTCTCTGACTTCAAAAGTTACTCCCCAAGCAAAAGCTTTTGAAAAGACACAAAGCAGACTCACCAATTATTATAATTCAGGCTATATAAGTTTGCTATAATAAATTAAGTACGTTATCTCCCAATTACATAAAAGTTGTCAAACCAAACAGTCACTGCATGGGAGGTACTGGCCAAAGAAGTCCTCAGAGGAGGAAACCCTGGTCCGGTCCGAGGTCCAAGGTCCCAAATCCTCAGGTTGCTGCCTCCAGGGGTGAGAGCATAGGAGCCAATGTTCCACTCTCAATCAAGTTCACACTGCTCAAATACGCTTTAAAGTTTCATAGAATTCTATGCAGACATCTCTCTTGTGATCCTAATCAGAAAATTACTCATGACTCACTGGTCCCGAAGACTCCTTCAAACAAGTTTGGGAAACTGCTGCATTTCAATCAACATCTTTAAAAGTCATCCGAACACACAGAGCTACCATCAAGTGCAATATTTTCCCCACAAATAAAAGGAAGAAATTTGTCACTGACTCCCATTCAACCACCTGAGGAGATATTACTTACTTTAGTCTAAAAATACGTTAGTTAAATTTTATAGAAAGTGTTTAAAAGAAAGAAGTCTGCAAGAAAATTTAGCCAACAAAAATCTTGCTGGGTCTGATGACTTACTAATGCCAGTGTTTGCCTTTGCCATTTATTACCAGCACCGAGACAAAGAAGAGAAATATCTTTCTACGACAAAACCAAATTTTTTGTTAAAAATCAAGCCAAGGGAATAAAAGGGGGAGGGGAGAGGCAGCACATAATTAGGCTTAGGCGTATTGCCTGATTTTCATTAGGCCCCTGTCTGATTCTGATTTGGCCCATTCTAAGTCCTTTTAGGCGACTGGGTACGAAGGCCAGTGCTTATTTTCATGGCTGTTTCAATTCATCAAGAAAATCCTTTGAAAGATGAAAGAAACTCCACATTTTTTCACCTGTTGTTCTTTCTTTTGTGCCTGTCACTTCACTAGCCAAACTTGCTTCAAGCCAAACCAAATGCTTTCCAAACCTCTACAGTATGCCTTTGAAGATCTTCAAGTTAAGTATTTTCTTATGCTGACCAATATAGCTTCCAAATAAGGAATAAAAACATAACGTAGTTCTAAAGTTATTTTTTTAAAAAATACCAGAAATGCAAAAACACAGTCCAGTGTGTGCATAAAAACAAAATTCCCTTCTCCGAGTTTAGAAATCTTGAGCCAAATACACCTGATGTTCATTACCACACCCACAGCACATTGTTTACGTATGACAAAGTTCCTGCACAGACCATATGCTGTTTTTTTTATTGCCACTTCACAAGTTTTCCCAGGCTCACTAGAAAAAGTATTGTATAAGACTGGCCCACTGAGTGGGCTCCTCTTACTACCCTGATGGAATTCAGTTTGCTATTTACGTGATTAGCAATAAACATCTCTTCTTACTTCCAACAGCAGAGCAATTAGGACCCTAATCTGTCACCACTAGCTTGAAGTTTTGGCTCTTATCAAAAGAAAAGGAATTCTCCAAGGAGAAAAACACAAAGCTACCTTTAAGCTAAAAATAGTTTTGTCTTCTAAACCATATGCGCTTTCACATGGCTCCAGGAAACCTTGCTTTGAGCAGTCTACAAAAGAGACAGTAGAAGTGCACAATAGACACTAGTTTTAGGTACCAGTGTACCTGGAGAAGATGCAAATAAGGAATAGGTGATACAGAGAAGAAGGAGAGATGACCAAGTTAACATAAGAGTTAAGGAGGCATCTAGTCTGTTGGTGTGTTTTAACGGAGTCAAAATTAGACTAAACAAAATAACTGTGCATAATGAATAAAGACTATCCCTAAACTTATAAGAACTCATTATAGTTTACACCAAGAGCTTTATATTTTAAAGGGGAGTTACATTAAATATTTATTACTAGCAAATCAACAAAACACAAAGAGCAAATTAAAAACTATTCCCCAGATACAACTTTTGGTAGTCATGTAGACTTAGAAGATGATAATAACAATAATTAGTGGTATTACTATAACTACTTATTACATACTTCCTATGTCTTAGGCACTGTACTAAACTGTACATTACCTTAATACTCTCAGTAACACCACTGATGAATACTGTTATCCTAATTTTACAAAAGAATTTGAGGCTCAGAGCTGTTACAAAACTTGACCAAAGACTCGCCATTACCAAATGATGATAACTTCAGAATAACTGATCAAAGTAGTATTTGTCAACAAATTAGTTTCTAGAATTTTTAGAGGTTTGTTTTGTTTTTGAGACACAGTCTCACTTTGCAGCTCAGTCTGGCCCCAAACTCTCAGTGATCTGCCTGCCTCAGTCTCCCGACTCCTGGGACTACAGCATGTGCCACCACAACGAGCTCTAGGATGTTTTCAGTGACAAGGTCATTTAGAAATCTATTTTTTATCACATGAGTTTAATTCTGTGAGACACAGCAGACACAGCAGCATAAGATGATCTCTCTCTCTCTCACTCCATACACCCGTTAGTACAAAACAAACACTTCAGAGAAAGGGTAGAATACTAAACAGTGAATGAAATTATCCCTACATTCTGATAGGGCTTATGAATCATTTTGGAAATAGATTAGATAAAGCAAATCTTCTCATTAATACACCACCAGAAGTCCCCAAAACACCACTAAAGAACTGCAAGAAAAGAGATGGGGAAGATTGCTCTAAAATAGAGATTTGAAGAACAAGGGGAAATTAGCCAAAAATCCACAGCGTTTAAAAAATCACTCTTGCATTCCCTAACAGAGTGAGTTGTTACTTGAGGGATTATATGTCCACCTTTCTCATAGATAGAGGGAACCTTACCTAAATTTTCATTACCTATTCCTATAGCTTTGGTTGCCTGAAGCTTTGGCAGACACTTCCCATGACTGTTCATCCTGATGTCACCTTTACTGGATTAAGAAACCCCTAGCAACTTGGTAAAGCCCATTCCTCATGCATCTGGGGAGGGTTATGGGAGCGTGGCTTTGGGTTACCATGTAATGGGGTGGCAAACCTATGACATATCATTACAAGCTCTGCAAGACTTGTTACCACTGCCATCAATGGTCCCTTGCCCATTCTTCTCTGGCCTTGTTTCCCTGCGCTGCTTCTGGACCTTCATAAACAAACAGCTTTATCATCCACACCCCCATACCGTGAGGTTTCTGCCTTGGAGCCTGTTTACATGAACCGAATCCCCTGAAACTGGGAGCTAAATTAAAACATTCATCCTTTAAGTTAGGGGTGTCACATATTATAGCTCAGAGATGGGAAAGCCAACTAATACAGTTCCCAAACTCCTAGTTTCATCTTCTCTTTTGGGGAGGACTGATCTAGAGTCCTTCAGCAGAGGAAAGAAGGACAAAGTGAAAAACCATCACTGAGAGATTCCTAGTAACTGTATACAAGTATCACAAAGGACTCTGACTAGTTTTGTAGGTCTGCTGTAACAAAATACTAAAAAAAATATAGTGGCTTGGCCAACAGACATTTTGTCTCACAATATTGGAGACAGGAAGTCTAAGGTCGGGGTTTTGGCCAGTTTGGTTTCACCTGAGCCCTTTCTCTTGGGCTCTGGTGAAAGTTGTCTCACAAGCAGACAACTTCTTTCTGTACCTTTTGTGCATGTACATCTTGGGGCGTTAGGGTTAGTGTGTACACAAATTTCCTCTTCTTAAAGGACACCAATTAGATTGGTTTAGAGTTTACCCTAACTGCCAGATTTTAACTTAATCACCTCTTTAAAGACTCTTCTACTTCTACTCTTCAGAGAAGAGAAATAAAGGAAGCAGATCCTGAGAAAATCTGAATGATCCAGAACAATAGCAGAGAGGAAGAGAAATAAATCTGTTGCACCTGGAGAACACCAAGGCCAGCCTGCAGACTTTGGAAGGTTATGGGAGAAGTAAATTATTTAGGTAAGGCACAGCCTGACTCTATGGGGCCCCAAATGCATAGACCCAGAAATTTTGGCTTAATTGATGTATAGCAAGGTTTAGGTATTCAGACATTCAAAAATTCTCCATGTATTTCTTATATGCAACCAAGTTTAAGAACCACTCCTGGTCCACGCTGGACCCAAATTCTGCCTAAATCACTAAACTTTCCACTGTGTCACAAAGATAAAGCACAGAAAGTTTCAACAAACTGCCTTGAGCTCTTTTTGTCCTATGTTCCCTATTCTCTTCTCAAAAGAAATCAAATGACCCTAAATTATCCCATGATGATGGGCAGATGCAGAGGTTGGACAAGAAGGCTGACTGATTTCTCAGACCCATCATCCACCACATGCTCGAGTTCTTCCGAGGGCCTAGCAACAGAAAAGAGGCACAGAGCTCACCTTCCTTCTCTCCTGTCCAGTCCACATCACTCAGCTCAGCATTTCTGATGATTTCATTGTAACAGGGATTGTAAATGATACGGAGGGATAGCTTTCCCATTTGCCACAGATTAAATTATACCCCTAGAGATTATAACCAAGTTAATGTGAGAGGCACTTGTATAATACAGAGAACTAAGTTGTTTTCAAATAGTACAGAACATGTGACCTGGACTGTCCACATGGAGATCAGAACATTATAACATCATTTTCTTCTTGTGCCTCCAAGACAAGTTAAAGAGGAAAGGCACTGTGTCCCTGAGAAGACCTGCTGTGGTGAGGAACAGAAAACAGTCTTCTAATGAGACATAAACAAGGCTGTTTCCATTTTGACATTTACTATCCATTCCTTTTTTAAGATGGAGTCTTTCTCTATACATCACTATGACGTTCAAACATAAGACAAGGATGGGAGAGAAGAGTATTATTCTATGTGACTTGAAAACCTAATCTTTAACCGGGGCATAGTGGTGCACACGTGGAGTTCTACCTATTAAGGAGACTAAGGCATGAGGAACACAAATTTGAGGGCGGCCCTGTGGAATATGGAGAGACTTTGCCTCAAATTTTAAAAAAAAATGTTTTTTCAGGCCAGAGATTTAGCCCAGTGGTTCTGGCACCTGCCTAGCAAGCGTAAGGTCCCTGGTTTGATCCCCAGTAACCACATACAACAATACTGGGTATGGTGACTCACGCCCACCAGTAATCAGTACCACACACCACAATGCCAGGCATGTTGGCTCACACCTATAATCCCAGCACTCAGGAGGCAGAGGCAGGAGGATTGCTGAGTTCAAGGTTTGCCTGGGCTACATAGTGAGCTCAGGGCCAGCCTGAACTACACAGTGAGAACCTGTCTCAAAAAAAAAAAAATCGTTTTTCAATCCCTAGTACATACAGCATAAAAACAAAAGAAGAAGAGGACGAGGAAGAGCAGGGAGAGGGAGAGGGAGAAGCGTCTTCAGCAGCTGCTTCTGACAGACTTTTCCACCATGACTGGAGCATTCAACACAATCAGGCTGGGACTGCCTTTCCAGAATCCCGTTACAGTCTCATTCATTCATTACAGTTCCAAGTACCTACAGGTTTCCCGCCACAGTCTCCTTTGTCAAAAGAGAAACGGTGGCACATTAAAACATTAAAGAATTTACTGGAGCATTCTGTGATTGATGTATGGGTAGCTCCATACCATAAGCTGTTTGGGGATTTCATGAGGGCAAGCATTTTAGGGTAAGCACAGAAGCAAGGTAGAGAAAATACTTGATTGGTTAAGTGGAACAGCAGCTGCTCTTGGATGACTCCAGAGGAAAGTCCCTCCTGATTGGCCAAGCATTTTACTGTTCACGTTGAGCTGAGTTTCAGTTTGTTTACATAGAAAGAAAGGGCACTGGAGGCATCTTTACCAAACTAATTATTAAGCCTCTCATTAATTATTTTAACACCTGAATCAGAATCCATAGGCAGAAGGCCATGGGAATCTATTTTTAACAACCGCCGACATGGCTCCTACATGGGTACTTTGGAAATGGTTTGTTTGTACCCTTGATGGTGCCTTACTGTTCTGCGAATCTAGTCCAGGTCCTTTCTAGCTGTGTTCATAAGTGAAAGGTTTCTTCTATCGGCGATTTTCAGATCTCTATGTTTAGGTTACTTGAGCTGTTAAAGCCCACCCACAATTCTTTAAAAAGTCTTCATAACACTGCATAGTTAGCCACTTAAGTCACCTTTCTTTCATACACCACTTCCTTTCTTCCATGACCAAATGTTTCAATAGTGACAGACAGTCCGACCATCTCATTAAATAGGAGCATCATTACAGGTTTTTCCAAAGTCAACTTTTTTTTTAAACAAAACATAACTTTCAACAGCAATTACATGGGTAAGGTCAGCTGGAGTCCTGTGGCGCAAGATGGAATTGTGAAATGCTTCTCGAGCTTTTTAAGATACTGAAAACCTCTGTTCAAGGCACTGAACGGCATTAAGCAGCGTTGCTTTAGGGAAACCCCGGAAGAGCTCTCGCTTCTGAGAGCCCTTCTGGTCACATCTGATGTGCTTCCTCCCGGCCAGGGCAAATTTAGAATGCAAACAATTTGTGTCAATTGTCTTGGGTGGCAACAAATTATGACTTTACAAGGAGACGTGTCCCCTTGCTGTCTCTTACAGGCCGCCTGCTGTGAGTCACCGTCAAGGGCCAGCGTCACACCAGCAAGAGCGGGACTGAGGGAATATATGAGAGGAGATTAGAATGCCCCCCCAGTATCCTCTCTCCTCTCAAAAACGATGGTTCTGGCAGCTGTATGTATTGTCATTCTTTCCCGACTCTCCTCAAAGGTCGTTTTATCTTATCTGATGCTGAAATTCATTCACATGGCTTTGAACACTGAAACATAAGAACAAGAAATCAGTAGGAAATTGCTTCCATCTCTCGCTACGCTTGACATTTCCACACTGATAAAGTACACACGGCTCAATATTGACTTTTTGGTTAAGTTTGGATTAGAAGTCTGGTCCATGAGTATCGATTGTGAACCATTATCTTTCTTCTTTAGGGCACTGAATTCTCTTACAAAAATAGAAAGGGCAAAAGAAGAAAAAAGTTAGTTGAAGTATTGTCGCTAATTATCTGAAGGTCTTTCCTGAGGTATGATAAGAAAAATCATCATTCTTTTGAGAAATGGGGGCATTTTTGTTATAGATGATGTTGGTGAACTAGGACATTAAAAATCGGACTTTTATGCTTGTAAATTTTTCACATATGTCTTCAGAGCCATCAAGGAAAATGCCACCTGATTAACAATATAAGTAAGCAAATCAGATAACTGGCTGACTTTAATTACTTGCCAGCTGAATATACATCAGCTAAAAGCAATATACTTTTATATACTAAAAGCAATAGGAAGATCTCTCCCTCAGATTACCGTAACACACAATTTGGCAGATTAAGCTTCTTCTGAACGTCTTGTTAGGAACAGAGCGGTTAAGAGACTAAAACACAGATGATTTCGCCTCACTAAACCTTTCTGAGTTCCTGAATTTTCTTTGGGTCCAGGCTGTCAGTCCTTTGAAAGCAGGATGATCTTTGTCTATGGCCATATGACCCTGAACGCACCCAATCTCTCAGAAAGCACGATGATCTTTGATGGGTTTCCCATAATGCAATGCTCCTGGTCCTCTGAAAGTATTTCTTTCTCCACTGACTTAAGTAATTAGCTCCTTCCCAGTGCTTTCCATCTTGTGTGCTCCACCACAGAGAATCGAAGATGCAAGAATCCAGGCACAGTGTCTGTTGACAGAGTTTATAATTTATTTGAAAAATAAAGTAATGCATGTCAAAATTTTTAGTAAAATAATAGTAGCAAAGAAAAAAATCACTGAGTTGAGTAGAGAGAACACTTACTATGGTCTAGAATGGACAAATCCTAGATCTTTATGGATGGATTTGCTTTGGGTCCTAAAAAGATTTAACTAGATAAAAGATGAGGGCATCCCAGGTTTTCTGGGAGATAAGAATTCCTATTGCAGTGTTTCGCTGCCCTCCCTCGAGATTAAAACACCCTATGTAAAGGAACTTTTGTTTTAGGACACAGGTAACTGACTTTATTTTTTAAAAATTGGAATTTTTCACACTGGCCTTTGGTGATCCCTTTGGAGGGTTAGCATATTTTCTATTTATAATAAATTATTGGGAATTTATTAGTTTGAGGGGATGAGTTTCAATGATATTCTAAAGTAAACACAATCTGGATTATTTAGGGTTGTAGTTTACATAAAATCTGTCTCCCAAAGATCTTAACTGTTTAGAGGTGCCACTTTCAAGCGACTTGATCATAAAGTCTCTAACTTCATCAGTACATTAATCCATTGGTAAGATCATTGATTATATACTGAACAGCAAATGAGATAGGAAGTGGGGCCACATTGAAGGCAGTAGACATCCTGGCATGACTGGGAAACTCTGCATATCTGGCTCCCATTCTCTCCGTCTCCAGACGTTTCACATGCTCTTCCACTCTGCTTCCCAGCTGCCATGAAGGGAGCAGCTTCGCTCCATCATGCCCGCACATCGTCACAATGTCTCGGCTTTGGAGCCCGCTGACCACAGGCTGAAACTTCTGATACTGTGAATCAAATTGGGTCTTTCCCCAGTAGACTGACTTTCTCAGCTATTTGGTCACAGCAACAAAAATTTCACTAACACAGCGAGTGACGCCCTGCTGACGGGATGTTACCTCCCTGGCTCAGTTTGCCTTTGTGTTTACAAACAGATTGGTGACAAGCTCCATCTTAACCAACTCCAACTAAGTCACAAAGAACAGAGGTAGATTTCAGAGGTAAATAAGGCTTTTGTACCAAAAGGGTCCAGTGATTTCAAGGCATACTAAGAAACAAAAGTGCATCATTGTCTCCAACAAAAAAGGAATGATGAGAAAATTGTATTGTCTCCTGGCACTGGGGTAGGGAAGGCAGACCAAATCCAAGAGAACCAGAGCGTGGACATTCACATTATATACTGGGTTAAATTTCTTATGTTGACCTAAAATTTGTTGGTTTTGCAGAAGAGGTGGTTGCATATAATTTGTGCTTTTGTTTTAATAAAACCCTGAAAACAAATTTTGCCTCATTTTAGTTAGTACATATTTAAGGAGCATTTTATTTTGGTTTTTTTTTTTTTTTTTTTTTTTTTGAGACAGGGTCTCGCTTTGTAGTTCAGGCTGGCTCTGAGCTCACTATGTAGCCCAGGCAAGCCACGGCGAACTCAGCAATCCTCCTGTCTCTGCCTCCCGAGTGCTGGGATGACAGGCATGAGCCACCACACCCGGCTAAGGAGCATTTTAATTAAAAGGACATATCAGCACTGGGTGGTAGAAGAATTTTAAGAGGTCTGTTATGTGTGAGCTGTTTAATCACATAAAAAGATACTTCTCATAACACATAATAAGAAAAAGCCATAGTGAGATTATTCTCTGCCACCTTACAAATAAACTGCAATCCTCTTCATATATACACTTCTGTGTTAGCTTTCTGTTTCTGGGACAAAATGTCTCCTGCTCCCAAATTAAAGGAGAAATTTATTTTTGGCCCACGGTAAGCTGGTTCCTACACAGGAACATCATGGTGGAAAGACAAAGGAGGGCGAAGCTGCTCACTTCACGGTCACCAGGAAGGAGCACAATGGGGAGGAAAAGTGCCAGAGAAAAAGAAAGATACAGTCTCCAAAGTCATGACCCACCAGACACAGCCGGAACTTGCTTTACTGATCCCCCTAGGCAGTTCTCAAGCCATCGAGCTGACAATCAAGATTCACTACCTCCACTTCAGACTGCTTGACCTGGTTCTGTTTCTCCAGAGGACTTGTCACTATATTACATAACTGATTTTATCTATTTACATTTATTTTCTACTTTCCCCAAACCTATTCATTCTCCCAGAACATAAGCTTCAGGAAAACAGGGATTTTGATGGTCTCATTTACTACATCATCTTTAGGACACTTGGCACGTAAGACTCATTGGATGAATGAATGAATGAATGAATGAATGAATGAATGAATGAATGAATGAATGAATACCTATGCTTAAGCAATTCCCTTTCTCAGTACAAACTGCAGAGAAACTTTCTCACATTTACTTAGAGAGATATATACATAGAGTATCCTTTACAGTAGAAGGAAGACTGAAAAAGCTCTAAATGTCCTTGGCAAAGGAATGAGTAAAAACACTGCAGTGTGTTTATACAGGGAACTTAGTGATTAACATGAAATAAATTCTTTTACATAGATAAAATTTTAAAACTTCAGCTAGGAGGAAAAAAGCAAATTACAGAACATGCATTCAGTAAAGCCTAGATGGGAAAGTTCATCTCAGAGTAAGGAAAACCTGAAGAGAAGGAGGAAATGGAGAAAATATGAAAGCTAAAAAGATACCTCTCATTTTTATCACTTCAAAATATTTTACCTGAAGAAAATATGGCAAAAAGTTAATAGTTGTTAAATGTTTAAAATTTCCATGCACTCTTCTAATGTTTGATGTTTCAGAATTTTTAAAGCATTTTAACATAAGTAAAAACAACAGTTCTATTCCTACGCTTATAAGTAACTACAGCCTCCTCCCAAACTAATGACAGTAATGATGACAATGATTTTCCTTTCTCTATTTCTCTTTTCTCTTGTAATTCCTATTAACATATACTATTTTCATTATCTATTTCTTTATTTTCATGCATCTTTCCAAAAGTCATTTGACATAGTTTATAATAATACGCATAAATCATTTCAACTAGTCTATGCCATGGGTCATGGTAAATGGTGAAACTTTAAAGTAAACACTTTTGCTATAATTGAGCTTCTTGAAGCTTAGATGACCAGCACACAACCATGCAATTACATAACACTTATTATTACAAAGAGTATCTTGAGAAAAATAAAACATTTACTAGGATTAATTCTCAAACAGAACTTTCCTTATAACTTCATACTCGGGACACCAACATCAAGTTCCTTAAGAATATATTTGCAAATGCTCACATGAATCAAAAGTTTACATGCTTTTTCTTATAACAATGTTTTTTACAAGCTGATGATATAACATCTTAGTTCAGTTCAAGAAGGGCATTCATTCTTTAGAAGCTAAAGTATGCTTTTTAGTCACCCAACTAAGTCCCAAGATAAAATACTCAAATGTCTCTTAGATAATTGCTCCTAAATATAATTTTGTTTACACCAACTACTGACAAATGGAAACCAAACATCCATCAATTAAAGATTACAAATACCTAGACTTATAGTTGACTTACTGAATAAAAGCAAGTAGTTTTATTATCACATATCTCCTTTTGAAATCACTCGAAAGAGAAAATTATAAAACAAAAGCCTGATTCATCATAATTTCTAACTGGCAGGGTTCTATGTTTTCTTTTAGATTTTTCTGCTATTTAACTGTAAAAGAAATACTATTCAAAGTTCTAAATTTAACTTTAGTGAGCCATGGCATGTTGAAATCTACCAGTAGCACTTTTTGTTTATCTTTTCTAAGGCCTACAGCACAGAGATATATTACAGGAAATTTAATGTAGATTTAAAAAAAAAAAGAAAAATTACAGTTGAAGTCCCGCTTATCCATTGATCACTTCTCTTACCACCAGCAAAACAAGAGACTAAAATCCAACAATACTGAAATTAAGGTAGAAAATTGGGTACAGCTACAAAGACCTTGACATAATGATCATTTTGTATCACCTTTTCTATCCTTTCATGCATAGTCTCATCTAACTCTCACCAAAACCCTGTGAAATGGTTCATAGCAATAAAACTTGACAGGAGTGAGATCTCTTAGGGCAAAGTAGTAACTGAACTCAAATCACAGAGCTTGGTAATACAGTTAGGACTTGAACTCATGAATCCTGGCTACAAAGCCAGTTCCCCCTTTTGTAGTTCCAGGATAGCCATGAACTTTTTGGTAAGAGAACCCAGGTGCAGAACTGCTACCCCTTCTCTTCAGAGGACAAGGCTTTGTGATCTTCATTCCACTGTCACATGTCTGGGAACATGTTACAATTCGAATATATCTCTACTACTTCATGCGTTGGAATGTCATTCTCAAATTTATGTTAATGGTATTTCTAATGGTAATTACCAACGGAGGTAACCAAGGTTACTAGGTCAGGAGGCCCTATGATGGTATTATCCGCTGGTATTAGTGGATGGTAGTCATAGCTACACACTTGGCCTGTCTCACCATCCACCAATACCTATGATGTCAGGAAGCAGCAAGGACTTCACCAGAAACTGAACAGGTACCGGTGCCTTATTCTTACACTTTCACCCTCTACAGCCATGATCCTAAATAAGCTTCTTTTCCTTCTAAATTCCCTAGATTCTAGTATTTTGTGATAACAACAGAAAATAAACTAAGACAGGGCTACTAAGGGTAACAGTAGACTTACTCTGCAGCTCTTCCCACACCAATCATGACAGAATAATAAAGCTTCCTTCAGAATCATATTGTCTATTAAATGAGGAAACCAACTACAAAGAGAGACTTAACTATTGTGAAAGTTTCTAAAGATTCTTTGAGGAATCGGGCTTGCAATTAATACAATCAGAAATAAGACTAAAGACACAGTTAAAAGCCGATCAGAGATCACATCCTAAGTGATACGTGAAATAGTCTTTGAGAAATGAAGGTCATAATAAATTCACAGGATTGTTTTCAAACAAGTTGTGCTTTCTTTCCTTTTGTTTCTCCTACATTTGGACCTCAGTGTTGTAAGATTAAATGAATTTCTTCAAGTATGGAACTTAGCTTCATACTTATTTAATAATTAAGGGTCATCTAAAAAGTGGAGAGCTTTCCACACCCAAACTGATCGCATTTTCAACCTTTCTAACCTAAAGCGACTTTCCACGGGCGGAAGGGATCACGATCCGCTAAGGTTGAGTGGGAAGTCATGGAACACACTGCGCAATGTCAGCAGGACATTCTTTTCCACAAGTGTCAGAGTCACTTACTTTAAAATACTAGATCAATGCAGCTAAAGTACCAGGAGAATTTGAAGCCTAGAAATATATTAAGCAGGAGGCCTAATTTAAACCAGTGTCAACCTCCGTTTATCCATATCCGTAACATACTATCAAGTGCCCCCTGAATCTCTTGTTCTCCTTCAGTCACTTCAATTGACTGTCCAGTACCATACCTGACACAAAGCAGATTTTAATAGTACCTAAATGTCTCCTGTGTGAACAGGCATCTATTTCAAATTAGTCATCATAAATATGGCTCCAGCAGACAATGCAGCTTGAAAAGAAACACCCTGGTGTTAGGAAAATACATGTCTCCATAGAGATTTAAGCTGCTATCCAACTAGAATCAGTTCTATGGAGACTTTCATTATTTTTTTAAAAAAAGGAGATTAAATCAACAAAATACAAGTCAAGTGCCACACTATATACTCAGCAGAGGCTTAACCTAAGGGCCTGTGCTTGGTGAGGGTGGGTTGGCCTGGATGGCCTGGGAAAATTTCTCAGCAGGATGAACATACGTCCTTGTCCACATTTCACTGCCAGAATCTGGGGACTCATCAAAGAAATTCCATCTTTCTCAGAAATGATTTCTATTTTTCCAGAGCAGGAAAGCCAGTGCTAAGATATGGAACATCTTGCCTGAACAACCATAAGACATCAAACGTAGTGCAAACACATTGCTTAATAACGATCAGTTATTTGTCAAAGTTAAAATTCAGAAGAAAGAAGATCATTTAAATTAATGCACTATTTTTATCTTGAGGCTGTTAAAAGTCTTTCAGTACAGTACTAAGTACAGTAAAAATAGGAAGTTAAAGAGAGGGGTCAAAAGTTAACAGAAAAAAATCACAGTGCAAGTTCAAGGAATGTAGAGGAATTTGCCTAATTCTTACTCAAATATACAACTTTATTTCTCATAGGATAAGATACTACTTAGAATAGTCATAGCACTACTAAAAGATCTTAGAGTACAAATAAGATAGTAGATATCACTTACCCAGGACAACAACCTCATGGATTCTAAGAACTTTACCTTCATGAAGACAACAGTCTGAGTCTGATGATAAAACAGAATATAAGTAAACACATGTTTAATTACATAGTTTGAGACAGATTATGAAGGAAATCAACAGATGCTTGGACAGAGAACAACTCTTTTTAAATTGATTTTATTGGTACATTTTATGCATACATTATGACCATATTCAACAATGAGATTTTGTACCTATACATGACACACATCTTGACTCTCATTTTTCACGTTCCCCAGCCCTCCCTACAACCATCTACCCCCTACATATGTAAACTTTGTCTCTTTTTTATATGATCAAATTTTTCTTTCCCTTCTTACCTTTTCCTATCCACCATTTCCCTTTTCCTTTTCTACATTTTCTGCCTATTTCACATTACCTATCATACATTTTGGCATTCATTTACAACTTCAGTTTTTCATACTGGGGAAAAGAAATGGTATTTACACATCAGTGTCCTATTTATTTCACTTATGAGTATGTCCTGAAGGTACATCCCATTTGAGTATAAATTACTCAAATTTATCATTCTTTATGGCTGAGTAGTACTCGTGTGTGTGTGTGTGTGTGTGTGTGTGTTTCTGTTTTAATATTTAGGTCTCTAATCCACTTTGATCTTAGTTTGGTACATGGAGAAAGAGATAGGTCTAGCTTTAATCCTTGGCAAGTTGGAGCCCAGATTTTCTAGCACCATTTGTTAAAGAGGCTATCTTCCCTCCACTGAGGGTGTTTGGCTCCTTTGTTGAAGATGAAGTGGCTTAGTATATCTGGAGTTGTTTCTGGATCTTCTAGTCTGTCCGCTGATCCTCTGGTCTGGTTTTCTGCCAGTACCATGCTGTTTTTATCACAGTGGCTTTGTAGTAGTTTCAAGTTGGGGATTGTTATAGCCCCAGCCATGATCTTGTTGCCTAGAAACTATATTCACCTTCCTATAATAAGAAGTACAGAAAAAAGTGAACTTAAGGAAGACTGAAATGCATTAACTTCTGGGAACTGATACTGACCACAGGCTAAGAGAGGATGAAGGAACAAAAGAAGAATAGGGTTACCCAGCAGCACTAGGCTAATGGAGACTATTTTCCCTCTCCTGTAAAAATAAGACCTGTTGAGAGAAGAAAGAACCTGAAATTGGACAGACTAAGCAACAAGAGAGTAGAGAGATGAAGAATGAAGGAGAGGTCAGAAAAAAGAAAGAAAAAGAGCAACAAGATGAACAAAAAACACTACTAAAAGGGCCCTTCGTGGCATAGATGGGCAGTCATGCACAGACTGGAGCTGACCAGTCCCAGGGAGACAGCCATCATCCCCTGTCTAGATCCTGGCTGTAACGCCTGAGTGAAGTTCAGTGAACTGTGGCAGGCTTGAACTCTGCAAGAGTCCAGGGTCCTGTAGGTGGGAATGACTCCACGGACACACCAGCGGCTCTAGTCAGCACAATTTCTTCACTCTTCCAGTGGTTGTTTTTGCACTGTGGCAGATAGGGCAGTCATGTACTAAAGACTTGTGCCTAAGTCCCAGCCTGTGTCTCACTTACTCAATGTGCACAGACAAGTAAACAGAGTCTCTGAGGACTCTTCCCACATGCCAGTCTCATGAGAGGTCAGGATCCAAGCCTTAGTGGGGGCAGGTAAGAAGACTGAGTCTCTGCAGGCTCCTCCTCCATGCTGGTCCTCCAGCAGGAGCTCATCTGTGCTGCGGGGAAGATGGGTCAGTCCTGCACCAGAGGCCTGTCCATGCAGGAGCAGCGTTTCCTCAACATGGGCGGAGAAGTTGATGCATTTTCTGCAGAGTCCTCCTCCCCGTGCTGGTCACGTGAGAGCTCAGGGCTGAGCACTGTGGGAAAGGCGGGCCTGAGGCCTGCCCGAGCAAGAGCAAAACTTACTCTGCATTGGCAGAGAAATAGACAGAGTTCCTGCAGAGTCCTCCTCCCGCGCTGATTGCACAAGAGCTCAGGTGAGAACAACTCCTTTGTGAGAACATCTGACCACTGATAGAGTGGTCAGGCAAGTACGCACCAGAAAGGTGGCATTTAAGTTGATGCCTGGGAAAAATAAAACTTGCCTAGCAAAGAAATGTAGAAACTCCATTTTAATTAGAGAAAAGAGCTGGTGCCAAGGCTTTGTTCGAATAAGTATCTGTAGCGTCATGAGGAAAGGAAAGGAAGTGGGGTTAAAGAGGTAGGCAGATGTCCTATGATGCATCCCTGGTGACCAGGACACGGAGCCTGGACTTCACTTTAAACACAAATGAAACTTTCAGTGGGAATGACAGGGCATGATTAACACTGAAAAGGAAGCTCCACCATGTGCCATAACCCACGGCGTGGAAATATTCCTATGTAAACTGGCCGGCTGGGTCAGTTGCTTGTATTTTTTAAAAGTTAGAATATGTGCTTATAGTCCTCTTATAGTAAAAGAGTTGTACAGGAATTGCAGTCATGGTGGTGGTTGTAGCAGCACGAGTGGATGACACTTGCACTTACAATATGACAACTGCCACTTTTAAGATTTTATGTATCTGTTCATCTACTTCTACAATAACCCAATGCAGTTCCAATTATTATCTGACTTTTAGAAATAAAGCCACTTGTTCAATAAGTAATGCCCTCTATTTCACTGGTTCTGCTCTTATTTTTGGCTCTAATTAAGCTCAGCATTGTTTTCTAGTATTCATTATGATTCCTTCTTTGATACAACATTTAGTTCCAGTGCTTGACGAACAAACACTTGAGACTTCTCTAGTTATGTTTCTATTACTGAATTCTAGTTGATCTCCATAGCAGTGGGGAAAAAAACATTATGGAAGATTTCGATTCTTTAAAATTTATTAAGATTTGCATTATGTTCCATCATATATTCTAGTTTTGTAAGTACTTTATGAGCATTTGGGAAAATGTACCTTATGGAAATGTCAAATAGGTCGTTATTTAATGGTGTTGTCTAATTCTTCA
>PVIC010006798.1:0-53013 GCA_004025085.1 Thryonomys swinderianus
GGGGAGTTAGGCCTTAACTCTCCTGCGTCACTATGATGTGTAACAGACTAAATGACACACTTCCCAGTGCTCTTGCAGGGCGGACAGGGAGGAGAGCAGAGCCATGAAATGCCAGCTTGTCACTAGTCCTCCTCTTCCCTGTGGGTGGATTCTAACAACCACAAAAAGACTTGGTACCTCAACTGAATAACTTTTAAAAGTGACAAGGTAGGGCTTAATTTTATATGCGGGAACATTCTGTCTTCTGAATCTCTAATAAAGAACCCTAATAAATTGCTTGTCAAGGTTTACAGTGGAAGCCTAAGGACCTCAAAAGGATGATACAGAATGGCCTATCCAAGGGCTACAAACTGGTGGCATTCTGGTTAATAATGATTCATAGAGGGCAGGAGATTTAGCTCAGTGGTTCCAGCGCCTGCCTCACAAGCCCAAGGTCCTGAGTTCGATCCTCAGAAACCACATACAATGCTGGACATGGTGACTCACGCCCACCAGCAATCAATACCACATACCACAGTGCCAGGCATGGTGGCTCAGGCCTGTAATCCTAGCACTTGGGAGGCAGAGGCAGGAAGATTGCTGAGTTCGAGGTTTGCCTGGGCTACATAGTGAGCTCAGGGCCAGCCTGAACTACAAAGCGAGACCCTGTCTCAAAAAAAAAATAATAATAATGATTCATAGATATGCCTTGTTGGATTCTGGTTGTGCTCATACCATGCAGGAGTTTTCTTTTTTTGTATGTTTAGTTAAATTGTGTGGGTTTTGTTTTTGTTTTGTTTTTTTGAAACAGAGTCTCACTTTGTAGTTCAGGCTGGCCCTGAGCTCACTATGTAGCCCAGGGAAGCCTCGGACTCAGCAATCCTCCTGCCTCTGCTTCCTGAGTGCTGGGATGACAGGCATGAGCCACCACATCTAGCTGGGTTTTTTTATTTTACTTTTAATTTATTTTTTTTGAGACAGGGTCTCGCTTTGCAGTTCAGGCTGGCTCTGAGCTCACTATGTAGCCCAGGCAAGCCTGGAACTCAGCAATCCTCCTGTCTCTGCCTCCCGAGTGCTGGGATTACAGGTGTGAGCCACCACGCCCGGTCTTGTTTTGTTTTGTTTTTGAAACTCGGTCTTGCTATGTAGTCCAACTGGGCTAGAACTAATTATTCTCCTGTCTCAGGCTCCCAAATCCTGGGAGATGTCCACCACCATACCGGGCTTGACTTCTGCCTATTTTAAAATCCAAAGATCTGACAGACTAGACCCACAGGCCAGCACAGCAGCAATCAACTGAGGCTCAAACTAAAGCTGCTCCCATTAGGCAAAGGTAAACACAATAGATTTCCACAGTGCATATGACTCCCTCTTGTTTCTCATTTAGATTTCCCACTCACCCCATCAGCACCTGCATTTGCAAGTCTTCCATTTCACAAAGTAGTCAAAAGAAGCCCAAAGGATTAGAATGACTTGCCCCATTCAGATGAAAATTTTGTTTTTGTTTTTTCACAGTATGCTGTCTTTTCTTCTTTTAAAACAAATCCCTACACACTAAAGTTGACCTTCAGGGCAGGAGATATACAATTCTATGAAGTATATCACCATCACCACCAAGACACAGAAAGGTTCGATCATTCAAAATCTCTCTTCAGGTGTCCCTTCCCTTCTGCCACGCCTAACCTCTGGCAACCACTACTCTGTTCTCCACTATAATCAGTTGTCTCTCAAGATTTTTCTTAAGAATGGAGTCTCAGGGGCTGGAGATTTAGCTCAGTGGTTCCAGCACCTTCCTCACAAGCGCAAGGTCCTGAGTTCAATCCCCGGAAACCACATACAATGCTGGGCGTGGAGACTCGCGCCCACCAGCAATCAATACCACATATCACAGTGCGGGCATGGTGGCTCACGCCTGTAATCCCAGCACTCGGGAGGCAGAGACAGGAGGATTGCTGAGTTCAAAGCTTGCCTAGGCTACATAGTGACCTCAGGGCCAGCCTGAATTGCAAAGCAAGACCCTGTCTCAAAAAAAAAAAAAAAAAAGAATGGAGTCTCAGAGTATGCACCCTTTGGAAACAGGGTTCTTTCATTTGTCATAATACCTTGAAATTCATTTACGACATTGGATGTATCAGGTGATTCTTGTTTATTACCAAGTGTTCATCTGCACAGAAGTATTACAGCTTTATACAGCCCGAAGAGCTAATTGTTACCTTCTCAAAAAGTGTGCTGGTTGGTTATTAAACATGACCATTAAAAAGTTAAATTAAAATATAGTAAGTACTCAAAAAGTCACCACTTTCTGATTATTACTACACTTTACAATTATCTGAGCTTGGGAGGTTATTTCATTGAATACTATATTATGATATACAAGATTACGTCTCTTCCCAATTTCGTGTTCATTGACTTCATTTCGGTGTCATTAAATCCACTGTGATAGAACTATGTAGAAGAAATACACAAACACTACAGGGTCCCTTCCTTGCTTGCCTGCCTGCCTCCCTTACTTCCTCCCTTCCTTCTTTTGAACCAACTGTCTAACATTTACTTGCACACCAGTGTGGGAAAGTTAGAGCGATTCTAGATTCCCCTGCACAGGTGTCCCTATTATCGCCCTCCCTCAACCCTTCACCCTAGCATGGTCTATGGATTCATGTTGGTTCAAACATGTCTTCTTCTTGGGGTGGGTCTTACTTCACTTTCTGCCATAACACTTTTGGCTATAACAGAAAATCTGGACTGGAGATTTAGCTCAGTGGTTCCAGGACCTGCCTCGCAAGCACAAGGTCCTGAGTTTGATCTCCGGTAACCACATACAATGCTGGGCGTGGTGACTCACGCCCACCAGCAATCAGCACCACATACCACAGTGTGGGCATGGTGGCTCACGCCTGTAATCCCAGCACTCGGGAGGCAGAGACAGGAGGATTGCTGTGAGTTTGAGGCTTGCCTAGGCTACATAGTAAGCTCAGGGCCAGCCTGAACTATAAAGCAAGACCACCCTGTCTCAAAAAAAAAAAAAAAAAAGAATATCTGAGCCTAGGTGGTTTATAAAGAATAGAGGTTTGTTTAGCTCCCATTCCTGGAGGCTGAGAAGTCCAAAGCACAGTGGTGGCATCTGACCAGAATCTATGTGCTTTGTTGTCCCATGTAAGAAGGCAGAAGAAAGAGTGAAAAACTAAGCACTTTCATATCTAATTCACTACTGCAGTAATGACATTAATCCATTTATGGGGGAAGAAATCCTTGCAACCCACATCTCTTTAAGGTCCCACTTACCAATACTGTTATTGCCCGAGAGTTGAACTTTCCATCATGTGCACTGGGGGATAAATTCAAATCCTAACAGACGGGGACTAGACATGATTAAACCTAATATAACAACTTGGCCTAAAAGCTCCCAGAAACAGTGTAGTACTGTGGGAAGTGCCCAGTGCTGGAGCCAAGGTACTGGGGTGTCGCTTCATCTTCTTCGCACAGGACATAGAATGATTCTTTATTTTTTCCTCAGCACCTTTTCTCACAGCAGGAACCCACCCAAGAAAACCCTCCTACACAAACTCCTCTCCCTGTCCACCTCCTTCCCTTGCACTGAATCTGCTCAGTTAATGGCACTGAGTGGAATCAGTTTTCACAAGGTGATGAACAGAGCCTTGAGTTCAATGACACATTTCTCGGGGTCACTAGGGATGCAGCAGGGATGAGTGGAATAGGGTAGAACCCCTGACTTCTTACCTCCTACTTCAACTGAAGTCACTTCACTATTATACTTCAATTTAATGTTTTATAGATGAAGAAATGAAGGAGAATTTTCTTCGGAAGAGGGTTTTTGTTGCTAATCAAACTTGAATACCAGCATTTAATTCTGGAGCCTTCATCTGGACCAACCCAAACCCTCTTCACTGGTCTCCCACCTCCTGCACCTGCCTTCCTACCCTGTCTTGTGCCCTCTACCTCCCACCACCACACCCCCTCCCATATAGGAAAGCGTGTGGCAAAGGTGGCTAGGAAAAAGAATGGCACTTTACCATCACAGGAGCCCAGGGCAATGCAAGCACCCCTATCCTCCTGTCTCTGCCTCCCGAGTGCTGGGATTATAGGCATGAGCCACCACACCCAGCTCTGTGGTATGTGGTATTGATTGCTGGTGGGCGTGAGTCTCCACGCCCAGCATTGTATGTAGTTACCGGGGATCGAACTCAAACTCAGGACCTTGCGCTTGCGAGGCAGGTGCCGGAACCACTGAGCTAACCCTCCAGCCCAGGCTGTGGTTTTATTTTTGCTCTTACACTCTTTTTTTCTTTGTCCAGCCCATATTAACTCTGCAGAGTCAGTCTTTTCCATACCCATCCACCTGCACTTTTCAAATAAACTTTTTGATACTGTTACTGGTTTGTGCTGCCCAACTCTTTCTCTGAACCAAGAAGAACCTGAATACTCTGGATGGTTGAGCTGCTTCTAAAGGAATAACCCTGCAACACCTCCACAGCTGCCATAGGGTTAAAATGAAAATTGGATCATGTGACTTCTTTCCTCAAAACTCTCCAGCAATTTTCTGTAATTATCAGAATAAAATCTGAAGTCTTAAAAATACCCCATAAGGGGGCCAGAGATTTAGCTCAGTGGTGCCAGCGCCTGCCTTGCAAGCCCAAGGCCCCGCGTTCAATCCTGGTAACCACATACAGTGCTGGACATGGTGACTCACGCCCACCAGCAATCAATACCACATACCACAATGCTAGGCGTGGTGGCCCACGCCTGTAAACCCAGCACTCAGGAGGCAGAGGCAGGAGGATTGCTGAGTTCCAATCTCTAATAATCATACTAGTAAGAAATAATTTGTAGAGATTATCTACTGATTTTTCCATTACAAAAGGTGAAGATTTTGGTTCTCTTTTCCTTCTGCATCCAGCATATATTCATGTACTTTCTCTTTCTATCTTCCTAATACACAGGATAGTATTTTTTTTTTTTGAGATAGGGTCCCACTTTGTAGTTGAGACTGGCCCTGAGCTCACTATGTAGCCCAGGCAAGCTTCGAACTCAGCAATCCTCCTGTCTCTGCCTCCTAAATGCTGGGATTACAGGCATGAGCCACCATTCCCGGCACTGTGGTATGTGGTATTGATTGTTGGTGGGCATGAGTCACCACACCCAGCATTGTATGTGGTTATGCGGGATCAAACTCAGGACCCTATGCTTGCGAGGCAGGCGCTGGAACCACTGAGCTAAATCTCCAGCCCCACAGGATAGTATTTTTAATCAGTATTCTGTGTTACATAATTAGAACTAGAAAATACAATCAACAAGTCATAGTATATCCATTATTACTTATCTCTTCCAGTTGTTTTGACTAGAGTTATTGTTATTATATTTTGTTCTTATTAGTAATAAAAGCCAAATTTCTTCAATTGCCCAAATTTTCTCAACAGAATTTAGATATACTGTGTATTCTATCATTTTAATTTCTCAGAGCACTTATTTGCCTCTACTTTCCGGCATGTTCCAATCTAAAATGATCTGCCTATGTATCTAGCATCTTGATGACATCTTTTGATCTCCTCAAGAACTTGTTTCCTGGTTCTCATATTTTTATTTTCCTTGGTTTACTCTACACATGTGGTCTACCAGCTTCCTGAGAAAGGCTGTGTGGAAGACACATATTTTGAGACATGTCACACCTATAAAAACTTTTGTTTTATACTCACAGCTCACTGATAATGTGACTGGAAGTAGACTTTAGGTCTGAAATAGTTTTCCTTCAGAATTTTGAAGATACTGTTCTATTTTGTATCTGCTCCCAAACTTTTTTTTTTTTTTAATGGTATGGGGGATTCAATTTGGGCCCTTATGCTTCCAAGGTAGGTGTGGTACCATTTGAGTTAAATCCTTAGCCCTAACCAAACTTTCTTTGGAGAACTAAAATCACTTTAAGTAATGATTGTTTTTTGTTTTTTTGAGATGGGTTTTCCTTTGTAGTTCAGGCTGGCCCTGAGCTCATTATGTAGCCCAGGCTAACCCTGAGCTCACAGCAATTCTCCTGCCTCTGCCTCCTGAGTGTTAGGATTACAGGCATGAGCCACCCATGCCCTGCATTGTGGTATGTGGTACCAGGGATCGAACTTGGGATCTTGCACTTGCAAGGCAGACGCTAGAACCACTAAACTAAATCCCCGGCCCCAGTAATGATTTTTTTTTGACAGTTTGTGTTTCTTTATTGGTACATTGTATATATACAACATGATCACACTCAATATTGAGAATTTGTACCAGTATATGACACAATTTAATTTTTTTTCCTGTTCCAAGTAATGATTATGCAGCATGTTTTTGCTATTTGCAAGATTTTGTTTTTTAGGCAGGGTCTTGCTTTGTTGTTCAGGATGGCCCTAAGCTCACTGTGTAGCCCAGGCAAGCCTCAAATTCAGCAATCCTCTTGCCTCTGCCTCCTGAGTGCTGGGATTACAGGTGTGAGCCACCATGCCTGGCATTGTGGTATATGGTACTGATTGCTGGTGGATATGAGTTAGCATACCCAGCATCATTGTATGTGGTTACCGAGAATGAGGATAGAACCAGGGACCTTGCACTTGATAGGCAGGTGCTGGAACCACTGAGCTAAATCTCCAGTCCTATCTGCAAAATGTTAAGTTCTTTCTTTGGATCAATATCCTGAAAGCTCATGAATGTGAGCTTTTAATTTATTGTGCGTTTGTGATGGGCACATGGTGATCTTGAAGTATGAAAATTCATATTTTTAATTTCTGTGAACTTTCTTGTATTTTCTTTGACAAGCCCTCTCTCTTGTTTTCTATCTTCTTTCTGAAGTCCATATTGTTTAGACTTCCTCTTCTAATACTGAATTGTAGTGGACCAGTAATATGTGTATCTTTTCATTCCTTTTTGGGGAAGTTTATTCAGCTTTCCAATATTTTATATTATGATATCATATTTAAGATTTTTAACATATCCTTTTTGTTCTCTGAATCTTACCTTTAGCACCCTCCTCTCATTTCATAGTTGCCATATCTTGTTTTATTTCCAAGTAGTTGATGATTATTTTCTCTCCATGTAATCCATTTTTCCAAGTTAGTTTTTTTCTTTTCTCTCTCTCTCTTTCTTTCTTTCTCTGTCTCTTTCTTCCCTCCTTTCTTCCTTTCTTTCTCTTTCTTTTTTTTAAAATTGAATTCTTTATTGGTACATTTTATATACAGTTCACAATCACACTCAACATTTGGGAATTTGTACCAGTATATGACAGAAGTTAATTCTCATTTTCACCCATATCCCTACTGACCCACAACCCCCCACACCCCTTACTTTCTTTCCTTCCTTCCTTTTTTCTTTTCCTTCCTTCCATCTTTCTTTCTTTCTTCTTTCTTCTCCTTCCTTCCTACCATCTTTCTTTCTTTCTTCTTTCCTTCCTTCCTTTCTTTCTTTTCTTTTCTTTCTTTCTTTCTTTCTTTCTTTCTTTCTTTCTTTCTTTCTTTCTTTCTTTCTTTTTCTTTCTTTCTTTTCTTTCTTTCTATGTACTTGGTCTTTCCTAGTAGAAACTTTCTGCAGGTATCTGGTTATCCTTGGCCATCTGTTCATCTGAGGAATGGGGAACTAAAGTGTGGACCGATTCTATAGCTCTAAGTGTACAGGTGGGGCTTGTTGACTAGGGAGTTTCATTAGATGGTATAATTGTCCTGCATCATTTATTAGAAAACCCCAACTCCAGGATCTTGTACGTTTTTCTCTCTTGAGATGAAACACTCTGGAGAGTGTTTCCTTCAAATCCTTCAATCCCTTGCTAAAAGAAGTAGGTGTGGCTGCTATTTTCTCAGGAAGATAACAGTTTAACACCCACTACACATCCATTCTTTTACTCTCCCTTTTGTATCTTCATCCTCAGCAGAGCATCAGGCTTCTCCAGAGACTAAAACTCCAGTCTTCTGGATGAGTACCTGGCTCCTCCCTAAGGAGAAGAAAAACCTGGAGAGCCAACTGTTTGTTCCATAAACTCTTAACTGACTCTCTTCATTTATATTCTGTTTCCTTCACACACACACCGTTCCAGATTCACCTCACCCACCAACTTCTGAATTTTGGGAGGTAATTATTGTAACCCAAGCTGTTCTCAGTTTTCTTCTCTACCTATTTTGGGTGAAGTTTTCTATGGCTGAATGCTGCCTTTAAAGGTTGCTTTATTGGCAATCTGTGGGGTTTCTGTTTTCACAAGGAACACAAAGGGATTGCATTTTTTCAGTCTGATGTAATATTCAGCATATCTATTATATCCTTACCCCATATCCTCATTTGTTTCCTAATTATCTATCGTGCTGGTTAGAATATGAGTTCCACCAGGCCAGAGACCAGCATGTTTTAGTCACCTATGTATCCTCAACTCCTGAAATTGAGCCCTTGGCACATGATAAGTCTGCATTAATTGTTCAACAAATGGATAAAAGTAAGAAAAAGAGAAGTTTCATCCAGCTCTTTCTGTATTTTGTAATACCTTTGATCTCCAATTGCCAAGTTTGTCATGGGATGCCTGTTTTTTTTTTTTTTTTTTTTGAGACAGGGTCTTGCTTTGTAGTTCAGGCTGGCCCTGAGCTCACTATGTAGCCCAGGCAAACCTCGAATTCAGCAATCCGCCTGTCTCTGCCACCCGAGTGCTGGGATTACAGGCATGAGCCACTACGCCCGGCACTGTGGTATATGGTATTGACTGCTGGTGGGTGTGAGTCACCACGCCCAGCATTCTATGTGGTTACCTGGATCAAACTCAGGACCTTGCGCTTGCGAGGCAGGCGCTGGAACCACTGAGCTAAATCTCCAGCCCATGGGATTCCTATTTTTGACCTATGCTCCTTTCACCTAAAGAACTTCCCACTTCAATGTTGTTGTTCTTCTTCTTTTTTAATTTTAATTTTTCCCGACTCGCTCCTCACTTTCCTCTCTTGTTGTACTACTTGGCTTCGTCTTGCATCTTGCTTTCCATTAGTGAGAGGTATTTCAATAAAGCACACCCAACGTGTGTATGAGTTAGGACACCAAAAAGACTGAACCCTAGATTCTCTAGAAAAATATTTAACTAATTCTCTTTTAAAAAGGAAGATTTGCCAGGCATGGTGGCTCACACCTGTAATCCCAGCACTCAGGAGGCAGAGACAGGAGGATTGCTGAGTTTGAAGCTTGCCTAGGCTACATAGTGAGCTCAGAGCCAGCCTGAACTACAAAGCGAGACCCTGTCTCAAAAAAAAGGAAGATTTCTATTAAGATACTAATTGAAGCTGGGGGACAGTGAAGACATCAGATTACCAGAGAGCCAGGAGCCGATTTGTGGCAAGGGAGTTGGGGGAATCACTAGAAATAAAGAGAGCTAAAAAAAAAAAAAGAAAAATCAAATTTAACTTTCACAGTGCTCATATTCATCCTTCTTCCAAGCCCTTCTTTCCTGCTTCTCTAAGTAAAAATCTGGGCTAAATAGGAACAGAAGAAAATTGTTCAGTTTTTTCTTTCACCAAGAATACTTATTAAACTTTTTCTAATATGTTCCAGCATTAGGTGAACAAATCATATCTGCTTTTATGAAGTTAGAGCCTTGTGGAAGACTCAGATCATAAACCAATAAAAAATAAAATAAATATTATCAGACAGAAACAAGTGGTATAAGAGATAAAAGCAGAATTCAGTGATAAAAGATTAAAGAGGACACTATCTTACAGGAAGTGGACAATAAAGTGTTTTGTTGTTGTTGTTGTTTTGTGTGTGTGTGTGTAACTAAATATTCATTTTTCACATTTCCTGCCAGAAATACCCTTCATCTTTTGGAAATTAAGCCCTCTCCCATATGAAGCCATGTTTTTTGGGGGGTTTTTTTTGTTTTTTTTGTTTTTTTGTTTTTGAGACAGGGTCTCACTTTGTAGTTCAGGCTGGCCCCTCAGCTCACTATGTAGCCCAGGCAAGTCTTGAAATCAGCAATCCTCCTGCCTCTGCCTCCTGAGTGCTAGGATTACAGGCGTGAGCCACCATGCCCGGCACTGTGGTATGTGTTATTGATTGCTGGTGGGCATGAGTCACCATGCCCAGCATTTTATGTGGTTACCAGGATCGAACTCAGGGCCTTGCGCTTGCGAGGCAGATGCTGGAACCACTGAGCTAAATCTCCAGCCCTGAAGCCATGTTTTCATGTATGATTCCATCCTCAACTAGTAGATGTCCTAATTCACTTTGGCAAATCTAATTCAACCTCTCACATCTATCTCATTCCAAAAGGATTGGTTTAGACATAGGCATTTGATTAAATTCAGGCCAATGAGAATGTATCCATGAATTTTAGAAGGAGCTACCACAGAAACTCTTCTTTCTTCCCTGGAGATTATGGTATGGAGATGATCCTGGAATATGGCAGCAATTTTAGTACTATGAGAAAAAAGGTAGATTTGTAGAGCAAATGAGACATAGGAGTCCTTGAAAACATAGCTCAAGCTTTTCTTGAAGCAAAGACTATTTCTGATCTTATAAGATAAATGAGCTAGTAAATTTCCTTTATTATTTAAGGGATATACAATAGGAATTTTTCACATGCAAAATAAAATAATAATTGCTAGAGAAATGACATGTAAGCCAAAGCCAGAGAAAAAAACTAATCAGGTTCTCAGTACCCAGAATCATTGTACCTAATTGGGGGGGAAATCATTTCATAATTAAAGTATGACTTTAGCTATCTATGGATCAATGTCACCTTGAGCTAACTATGCCATGTGGAAACATAACTTTATTTTGCCTTGGTTCACAAGCTGATTTCTCAATGATCCAGTGATATTGTGATGCTCAAAGGCGACATTACATCAGCTGAAGGCATCCTGGTTCTTCAAGAACCAAGCAGTAATAAAAAGAGAAAGGTTTCAGCTGGGAGAAGGACAACTTCTTTATTAGCCTGCTATCTTTTCCCATCTGTTATTGTAAGAATATTCTCCTGGGGCTGGGGATTTAGCTCAGCGATTCCAGCATCTGCCTGACAAGCACAAGGTCCGGAGTTCAAGTTTGATCCCTGGTTCCACATATTAAGATTCTGGGCATGGTGGCTCATGCCTGTAATCCCAGCACACAGGAGGCAGAAGCAGGATGATTGCTATGAGTTAAGGCTAGCCTGGTCTACATAGTGAGTTCAGGGCCAGCCTAAGCTGTAAAGTGAGACCCTGTCTCAAAGAAAAAGAATGTTCTCCTTATACTCCCATTAGTATAATATCTTCAGATACCTAAGATCTTCATCAACATAGGATTATCACCACCCCCTAAACCACCTGATACTCCCTCCAATTATTGTATGTACCCAATAAATAATTGCTAGTTCAGAGTGTCTTTGTTTTTGTCCACTCTGAGATGTTGACCGCCTGGCTTTCCCTGTACTTTGAAATTGTGCAAGTCTCTATTGTCTTTCTTTCTTTAGCCCTTACTACCCCACTTTCTAGGCAGCTGGAGGGCTCATTGTCCCGATACAAGAGAAAACAGGAGTACTTCGTGGACGGGAACCAACTCTGGGAAAGTTCTGCAGAGAAAGATATTGAGAGTGTCAGAAAACTAAGAAGAATCCCCACTGTAAGAGCCATAAGAAGAGAGAGTGAGTGGAGGCCAGATTGGCAGGCAGGGGTCAGATCATGCATGCCTAGTAGGTCAAGGGAAAAAGACTAATTTTTTTTTTATTCTAAGGAAGTAGGAAGCCATACAATTATGTGGTTACTGAATGAAGAGTGCATAGGATAGAGGAGAGAATGGAAGAGTGATCCTAAAATGGGCTCTATGCAAGAGAAGATAGTGGCCTAATTTAGGGAAGTGGTAGTTGAGATGGAACATAACAAGAAACTAGATATTTCATAGTCATTTGTTTCATTTATTTGTTCATTCAGTTTTCAACCACAGATGTAGAGAATCTCTATGTATCAATGTATAAAACTAAGGAACTGGGCTGGAGATTTAGCTCAGTGGTTCTGGCACCTGCCTAGCAAGCTCAAGGTCCCGAGTTCAATCCCCAGTAACCACATACAACAATACGGGCATGGTGACTCACACCCACCAGCAGGCAGTACCACATACCATAGTGCTGGGCGTGGTGGCTCACACCTGCAATCCCAGCATTTGGGAGGAAGAGGCAGGAGGATTGCTGAGTTCAATCAAGGCTTGCATGGGCTACATAGTGAATTCAAGGCCAGCCTGAACTGCAAACTGAGACCCTGTCTCAAAAAAACTAAAAAAAATGATGTTGTAGGGACACTGAAGAATGAACTGGTAAGCTAGCATGGGAAAGTTGAGGTCTGTATCTTAAAAGTACAGACCTAGGTTTGTAGGAGCTTCTCCAGTGAGCAAGAAGGGTATGTGAGGCAGGTGGAATGCCTCCATATAAGACAGAGAGGCTTCAGAATGTGAACACTTAGAGAACGACACTAGTCAATCTTTCCCCAGTTGCAAAGAACTGGGGAAACAGTAGTGCTCAGCAAATATTCTTTGTCTTTCTCAGTCCCTTTGTATTTAGGTGATAAAATCTGGGCAATGAAGGTGGGTACCATTTTCAGGAAGCTACAGAAGAACTCATGCCCTGACTGAAGCTCTCTACTTCCTCCATGGCAAAAATGAAGTCAGTGAAATACAAAATCATAAGGCTAAAGTAGTTCCTCTGGAGGCTTACTGAGACCTCAAATGGACTATGCACAAATAAATATTTTTTTCTGTGTGAAACCATTAAGATTTTGTAGATGTTTGCTAATGTCATAACTTAGCCTGACTACTATGCAGACTGATGGCATCAGACTAGACAGCATGGAAAGAGCTAAAATACAGAAACTTAACTGTCACATGTCCTGCTAACATTGGATTTCACCACGTAGGGAATTAAGAGTCATCAAAGAATAAAGAAAGAAATGGCATTACTGAGTAGTGACTTCCAGAATGGAGAGACAGAAATGCAAATTTAATGCCCAGGGGACGGAGTAGTTCTTAAAACCAGAGAGACTAGAAAGAAAAGGTTGTTGAATAGTATGGAAGATGGTGACAGTCTGAACTAAGGCCATGATCCAGAATAGAAAGGAGTATGTGAGGGCTGGAGATTTAGCTCAGTGGTTCCAGCACCGGCCTAGCAAGTGTAAGGTCTCTGGTTTGATCCCCGGTAACCACGTACAATACAAGGCATGGTGACTCAGGCCCACCAGCAATCCATACCACATACCACAGTGCTGGGTGTGGTGACTCACACCTGTAATCCCACACTCAAAAGGCAGAGGGAGGAGGACTGACGAGTTCGAGGCTTGCCTGCACTATATATTGAGCTCAGGGCCAGCCTGAACAGGGAGACTCTGTCTCAAAAAAAAAAAAAAAAATTAAAGGACTATGTGAGATGGACAGATATTTTAGGAGACAGACTGCACAGAGATCGTGGGTGTCTAAAGCCTGATGGGACATAGTAGGAGAAAAGACAAGAGAGAAGTTTTTAACCTTTTATACTTTTACTTTCTTAACACTGCTAACAAACAACCTCAATCACTTTGGGTTCAACTCTTGTCAATTTTTTTTTTTTTTTAGACAGAGTCTCGCTTTGTAGTTCAGGCTGGCTCTGAGCTCACTATGTAGCCCAGGCAAGCCTCGAACTCAGCAATCCTCCTGTCTCTGCCTCCCGAGTGCTGGGATTACAGACATGAGCTACCACGCCCGGCAGCTCTTGTCAATATTAAGAGAAATAGGAAGATATGAAGGAGAAGGCATGGTGGCTTCATGGTAAAACAGAAAAACCCTGGCCTATGAGTCAAGGAAACCAGGAAACTAGATCTAGTCCCACTGATTTGGCTGAGTTCATTAGAAGTCTCTAGATTAAGACTTCCAAGGTTTCTTTCCATCTTAAAATTTCATAACTCCTATAAAAGAAAGGAACAAGAAGCTAAAAAGGGGAAGAATGTACATAAGACATCCACCAAATGGTTTGTCCAGGCCAACAGTAAACTACAAGAGTATAAATTTTTGTCCCGGCTACCATATATAAAACAGTTTTCAATGATTGAATTTGTACTTTTAGTTGTTAATATTATAATTAGCCCTACTTTACAAAATGTATCACTGGCTCAAAAATGTTGATGATGGAAACAATAATGTCAGTGCCATAATTCAGGATAACATCTTAACTGTAGGGTTTTGTTTTTGTTTTTGTTTTGAGACAGGGTCTCGCTTTGTAGTTCAGGCTGGCCCTGAGCTCACTACGCAGCCCAGACAAGCCTCGAACTCACATCAATCCTCCTGCCTCTGCCTCCCAAGTGCTGGGATCACAGACATGAGCCATCATACCTGGTTTAACTGTAAACAGAGAACAGATTTAAGGACAAAAAGGAGGGAGACAAAGCAATATATGCAAGGAGAAGTAAGAACATGACACTGTTTTATATAAGCTTACAAAAATGTAAGCCTACAAGTTGACCACAAGAAGTATGACCAGAAGAACCTAAAAACAGGATTGTATTAGACTTATCATGTATTTGCTCCTAAACCAGGGTGGTACCTGTTATAAACATGTTTTTCAATAATGGAAGAAAGTCATGGGAGCTTCAGTATCTTTTTTTTCTTCCGAGACAGGGTCTCGCTTTGTAGTTCAGGCTAGCACTGAGCTCACTATGTAGTCCAGGCAAGCCTCAAACTCAGCAATCCTCCTGTCTCTGCCTCCCGAGTGCTGGATTACAGGCGTGAGCCACCACACCCGACACTGTGGTATGAGGTATTGATTGTTGGTGGGCGTGAGTCTCCACGCCCAGCATTGTATGTGGTTTCCAGGGATTGAACTCAGGACCTTTGCGCTTGCGAGGCAGGCGCCAGAACCACTGAGCTAACCTCCGGCCCTTCAGTATCATTTTCTAATAAGGTACAATGACTTCTCTGATAGATTAATAAAGTTTCTCTAAAACAAGTGCAAATATTACAAGTGCTTCCTGAAACAAAATTGATGAATTTTGCTGCTAAAGATAATGTAGAAAACAACACTACTGAGGCATCATAAAATAGGTATATGCTACATTATTGTCAAGAAATATGTGAAACCAAGTACAAAGGTAATGATAAATGTTATCTTTGGAGACACGGCAGATGTATCAGCAAGCCTTCCTTCCTTACTTCTCTCCCTCCCTCCCTCCTTTTTCTTTCTTTCTCTTTCTTTTTCTTCCTTCCTTCCCTTCTTTCTTTTCTTTCTCTTTCTTTTTCTTCCTTCCTTCCCTTCTTTCTTCCTTCCTTCCTTTCTCTTTCTTTCTTTCTTTCTCTCTCTCTTTCTTTCTGAGACAGGGTCTCACTTTGTAGTTCAGGCTGGCCCTGAGCTCACTATGTATCACTATGTAGCTCAGGCAAGCCTCAAATTCAGCAATCTTCCTGCCTCTGCCTGCCTCCTGAGTCCTGGATGACAGGCATGAGCCACCATGCCCAGCATTGTGGTATGTGGTACCAGGGATCTAACTAGGGACCTTGCATTTCCCAAGCAGACTTAGAACCACTGAGCTAAATCCCCAGCCTCAGCAAAATTTCTTTGTAAAAGGACACTGGTACCAATTATATAATATTAGTAATATACAATTAAGGAGAAAGAGAATAATATAATGTTTTCCAACAACTCAGGAGGAGGGAGAAAACTCATCTTTCTTCCCCAAAGGGTGATGGGGTGATGAGTGCCACAGCACCCGCTACCACAAAGGAAATAGTGACAACCAGGAACAAGGTGACATTGCAGTCTATACTAGATAATGACATCTTTTGGCTTTTTGTGAGGAAAGAGGTTGTAAAATGAGAGATAAGATAAAAAACAATTTCTTCATGACCATTTCCATTATTTCACATGTTTTAGTACATAAGTCTTATCTGTACATTCAGTTTGAACAACCTGAACCAAAAGGGGCACAAGAAAGATAAAGTAATTTATTTAAAGACTGAACCACAGTATAAACACTCAAAATGTCCTAAAAAGGGTTATCCTCACGTGTCAGAAACAAATTGCTATGTATCATTTTATATATAAAAACACCTACATTTGGCAATAAAACACAAACACTTCAAAGCCAAGTGAAACCCAAGAATAGACTAGGAATCCATGTGCTGTTATCTCCTGACACACAGCACTGGCCCGCCCCCCACTCCTCGTGTGAGTGATAAGCCCCTGTGCAGAGCATCTGACAAAGAACTGGACAGTCTCCAGAGTCCTTGCCTTGCTTTCTGGATTCAAATGTGACAGGGTTATTCAGAAGCAAACATGTTTGCCTTTACTACACCTTCATAATTTTGAGACAGGATTTTCTTATTTAATAAATTTTAAAAAGAAATAAAAATTCAAAAATTCAAAAAAAAAAGAAGTAAAGAATTGATCTAGTATGGACCATGATTAATAATTCAAGTGGATGGTTCAGACCATGGATGCTTTGATAAAAAATTGTCCACAGAACCATCCACTTCATTACAATGAGACAATTGCCACTTGATTTTTAACACTGTGCTGTATTTTTACCTTACGATGAATACAATTTTGTAATCTATTTGTTCTATTTAGCTAAATCGATAGAGAAGGCTGTGACAAAACACACACATAACAGAATCCTCTTCATAGCAAATAGAGTAGTTTTTTACTTCAATTGTACATTGAGATTACCATTCGAAGCATGAATTTTCAATTGAAAAATATAAATACTGTTGTTACTATCAAGTTAGTATCAGCCAGAACACTAAAGCACCTATAGTCTTATTGTTGGACTATAAATGTACCTGATTATTCTGTCATTTCTCTCATTACCTCCATTTTATTGTCTCCACAGTCTCCACTGCGACTATCACATGTGGGTATTACCTAATCTTAACTAACATGTAAACTCCTGTGTACAGAACACTTATCTCCACACCCATGAATCCCTATCTCCTAAAACCATGGCAAGCACATGGCACATAATTACTAAATGTTAGTTGAATCCATTAGTAAATGAAATCTTTACTTATCCGTCCAGCTAGACTTGCTAAAATGCACCTAATATATCCACTCATCATATAAGAAAGCCAGGTATACTAGTGAGTTTCTCTGTGTATTTTTTAAACTCTATTTAACAAATTAAATCTGGTCTGCATATTATTATATGCTATGTAAAATAACATTCTGGAGGAGAATTCAGAAAAGTTCATAAACCCATGACCCTGGTGACCAGGAGTCATCTTTCATTTTTGTTCCCACAGCCTTCCAAGGCGAGGACAGCAGGACAGCCAGCAAAATCAAGACAGAGGACCCGGAGAGGGCCTGCTAGGAAGGAATTTTTTGGTCAATTCTATTATCCTTTGTGCTCCCTTCATATTTTAATAACCTCCTCTCAAATACTTTGTTAACCCAGTCTAAATCACTCCTTTGTACAATAATGGTGAATACCTGATGCTCAATAATAACTTCTTTGTTTTACCCTTTCCCTATCCAATACAGTTCTACTTATTATCTAAACTTAGGAATTTCCAACAATCTTTTCATGTTCTTCCACATATATTTTCAAAAAGCCAGCTGTGCAATTTTGACCATCCCTGGAGATTACTGACCAACTTGGGTTTGCATTTATGAGCACATATTGAAGCTGACACAACCCTTCCCAGAATTAATAGTTCTTGGAACAGTTTGCTTTCGCAGCATTTTATAAACAGCTTCATACATCTTAGGGTAAGTCAGATTTTAATTAGTGTCACTAATAACTAAGTAATCAGACGTAAAATAATTAAGTGACTAGTCCAATAGGTGTGGGAGGTAGAAGATGAACATGAAGCCAGTACAGGATCAAGGTGATTGAAGTTTCTAGTCTTGGAGTGATATGGCAGATCTGTTAGCACTGACCGGTGCTAATAACTGACTGCTGGTAGACTTGGTCTGTATGTGTGCAGTATCAATTTAAAACACCCGGTGTTTCCTTCCTCCTACCCTCTCTTTAGTTTCTCCTCTTATTTAATTGTGGTTACTCTATTTTATAAGCCAGGCAGCTGCCTGAGTAGGAAAGAGGTGTACCACTCAGCATCATGGTTTACAGTTTGCTGAATGTAAGCCTGTCTAATCCTTGGGTATCATTGGATTACTCTCCCCAAGCACATTTTCCCAGCTTTCATCACAAGAATGGGCTCCCTGCCAAGAAAGCACTCATCTCAGCTCAGGTCCACCTGGTCCTTTCTTATTGTAGCTTCCCCCACCCAAGGCCATTAACAGCCTGAATATTTGCACAACCATTTCTGCAAGTCGAATACAATCTTTGTCGTACAGAATCACTAACATCTATGCTGGATTCTGTTCTAAATTAGTGTCAGGAAAAGAGACAGAAAAAGTGCCTTTGATCATTTGGTCAAGTTTTCTCTAAATATCATCTAATTCTATAAAATAAATTTAGACTTTATTTAAATAAGTTTAAATAATAAACAATGTCGCATCAGAAGAGTTAAAGAAAACCAAACACCTATGAGATTAATGCTACTCTACAGGTTGCTGTATTTGCGAGTTAAGTTAAAAAGCCATCGTGAAATTCCTAAACACTTCATAAACTCTACATCAATTAAAGTTTTAGCCAATTAAAAAATGTTCATGGTCATTTGCTGCCTAATACCCTCCACAAGCCTACAGATGGGGATCTTCTTGGATTTCAAAGGAAAAAGTTCTTTGTGATTACCAAAAAGAACAACAGGTTTGAGTCACATACATACACGCAACATCTGTCAATCACATCGAATATTCTGAGCACGTGTAAACACTCTCACAGAGCCTGGACAATAGCACCTTGCCACTTAATCACTGATTTTGATCCTTCCTTAGCTAAACTTTAACAATTCTAGGCAAGGAACTGGGTTGGGAGGGTTGAAATAGCTCCTTTGGGATTCAGGTACCCAAATTAAAAGGATAAAAGAACCTAAGGGTCACATTCATTGCACAAGCAACCACCTGGAATTCCACCTTGAACACTAACTCTTTTTCAAGTATTATGAAAATGAAAGGTCCCTTTGTGTGTTTGCCACACTTACACAAAACTTTCAGGAACCTGAGTGAAGGAAGAATTTAACAACTTGAATGTGCACTTAGGAACCAAACACTAGGTGGATTTTCTTTATGCCACATAGTTCCCCTCTTATCCATGTTCTAAACTCTCTCACAGATGCCTGAAACTATAGATAGTACCAAATCCTACATATCTAGATATCATATATACATTTCTATAACAATTTACTATATAAATTAAGTAGAGTTATCAACTAATGATAATAATAAAGCGGACCAATGGTAATATGTTATGTGAATGTAGTCAGTCTCAAAACACAATTTCTATTTGTATTTCTGACAACTCATGAATTCTTTGCTTCATACACTGTGCCTGGGTGCATGACACACCCTACACAAGGTAACCAGAGTTCATCTGTTCTTGTGTCTCTTTTGTACTTTGTGAATATAAATTCTTTTTTATGAATATAAGTTCTATTGGGACCCTCCAGAAGTGATGTTTCATCTCAATTGAAGACCTGCTTTGAATGATATCTTCTCCCCTTAATCAACTGCTTCATCTCTGCTAGAAATGTGACAGCAGCTTCTTCATTAACAGATGCTGCTTCTCCTACAAATTTTATGTTTTTCTGTCCAAACCTTTTTCTGAATCTACTAACTGTCCTTTACTACAGTAAGCAGCATGGAGAATAGGAGATCCCTTGCTGAAGTATTCATAGCCTTAATGCTTTCTGGCACAACACACTCTTGTCAATCAGAACACATTTTCTATTCATATTTTCCACCACAAAATTAATGCTTCTTCCGTCCTGAACACTCATTATACACTGTGGCTGTAACTTTTGCAGTTCGAGATATGACAGCCAAACTAGCACAAAGTTCTTTTTTCTTCTTCACAGTTTCATGAATAGAAAAGTCATTCTTACTATAGTTTTTAATGATAAGATTTTTTTCTTCCCTTATTAAGAATTTTTAGGGCTGGGGATTTAGCTCAGTGAGTCTGGCACCTGCCTTGCAAGCGCAAGGTCCTGAGTTTGATCCCAATAACCACATACAACAATGCTGGGTGTGGTAACTCACACCCACCAACAATCAGTACCACATACCACAGTGCCTGGTGTGGTGGTTCACGCCTGTAATCCCAACACTCAGGAGGCAGAGACAGAGGATTGCTGAGTTCGAGGCTTGCCTGGGCTACATAGTGAGCTCAGGGCCAGCCTGAACTGCAAAGCAAGACCCTGTCTCAAAAAAAAAGAATTTTTAGAGGCCAGAAATTTAGCTCATTGTTTCCCATACCTGCCTACCAAGCACAAGATCCCTGGTTTGATCCCAGTAACCACATACAACAATACCAGGCATGGTGACTTACGCCCACCAGCAATCAGTACCACATACCACTATGCCAGGTGTGGTGGCTCATCCCAGCACTCAGGAGACAGAGACAGGGGGATTGCTGAGTTTGAGGCTCACCTGAGCTACATAGTGAGCTTAGGACCAGCCTGAACTACAAAGCAAGACACTGACTATCTCAAAAAAAAGAAAAAAAGAATGTTTACCTTTCCATTTAAGGGAAATATTTTACAGCTTTTCATTTTAAAGCCAAATTACCAACATCACTATGCTTTTGTCTGAGGGCGTTATAGTAAAATGTGGATTACTGGAAACAAACACTACAAAATGAGAATCAAGATGTGTCACAAACTGGTACAAACCCTCAATGTTGAATGTGATCAAAATGTATATATAAAATGTACCAATAAAATCAACTTTAAAAAGAAAAAACAAATACTACAATGCTAGGGCAGTCAATTTGACAACCAAAATGGCTACTAAGTGACTAGCAGATGGTTGTGTACAGAGTGTGTATATGCTTGACAATGATGTGGTTCACAATCAGGGCCGGAGAAAAGGGGACAGTATGAGATTTTATCATGCTATTCAGAATACCCAAAATTTAAAACTTCTTAATTGCTGATTTCTGGAATTTTCCACCAAATATTTTCAGACTATAGTTGGCTCAGGGTAAAGAAACCTCAAGAAGCAAACCATAGATAAGGCAGACCTACTGCATTTAATCGATTTTCTCAAACTCAGATACTGAAAGTGTCAAAATAAAAGAACACATTTTTGATGAGCCAGGGCCTCTCTTTCTTCATGCTTTCCAGCCTTTACATTGTTTTCTGAAGCTGTCACAGCCAATGAAAGGGAGGTGGGCCTTCTCATGTGCCCTTACTCAATAGAAATAACGTCAGAACAAGTGTGTGGCCACCCTCACTCCTCCCACTCTTCAAATCTTCCAGAAAGCAAGGGCAGCAAGGTCTTGCAGCTGACTTTCAAAAGATAGGCTTAAGGGCCGAAGGATTAGCTCAGTGGTTCCAGCACCTGCCTCACAAGCGCAAGATCCTGAGTTCAATCCCCAGTAACCACATACAATGCTGAGCGTGGAGACTCATGCCCACCAGCCATCAACACCACATACCACAGTGCCGGGCGTGGTAGTTCACGCCTGTAATCCCAGCACTCGGGAGGCAGAGACAGGAGGATTGCTCAGTTCGAAGTTTGCCTGGGCTACATAGTGAGTTTAGAGCCAGCCTGAACTACAAAGAGAGACCCTGTCTCAAAAAAAAAAAAACAAAAAAAAAACGCTTAACTGGAACCCAGCTTCCATTCATAGAAGTCTGTTTGGTTTGATATTCACTCACACTCCCAAGTTTCACTTTGCATTTCTGGGTTCACCAAACCCTCAGATTCAATACTGAAAGTCAAAGTGAAACCCCCCATGAAGAAAACCACATTGATTTTTACCTGACCTTAATGTCAATATTTGAGAAACTCTGACAATAAATCAGACCTGTTCACTCCATGCTTGTCTCTGAGAGTAGATAAAATACCTCCAATAAAATGAGAGTAGGTTTGACTTGTTTCAGAAATGTTTACCAATGCAAGGATTTTAAATAAAATCTTTCACATGTATCTAAAAATGTTTTTATACAAGTACTGTATTTAATGGTTGAGAGAGGAAAAACGAGGACTTCCAAATTTTAACCTATTATAGATGGTTTAACCTATTATAGATGGTTAGTGAAAACAAGAATGGCCTGAGGCCTCCAAAACAAAGCCCTAAACTAGCTATGCAAATTTCTCTATCAGTATGCATACAATAACACCGCCAATAAAAAGTGAAAAGAGAAACAGCTCAAAGATGACAAATAGCTATAGGATAGGTGAGAAAAGAAGAAGAAAGTTGGAGAGAATAAAGACCAGAAGACAGATTTCTTTTTTTCTCATTACTGGAATCCATAGAATTTTCCCCTGAAATAGATCTGATTTTTTTTTACAGTACTGGGGATCAAACTTGGGCCCTTGTGCTTCCAAAGTAGGCACAGTACCACTTGAGCTAAATCCCCAACTCTTAGATCTGATTTGAAATGCTCACCTAATTTGAAATGTTCAGCTCAGTCCAAGGACCAGATTGATCTATTCAGTTTACCTGAGGCTGAATTAGGTCAGTTCCTTCCTCCAGGAGCCATCTTCGTCACATCCAGACAGCATCATTCGGTTCCTTTCTTTCTGTCACCCAGCACAGAGGCCAGCCCAGGTTTTGTGAGGCAGAAAGCCAAGATGCTGGGAATGTACAAACAACAGAATGGAACCAGCCAAGTCAAGGACCAAGGTCACAGTGAGAGAGCCAGAGCTGGGTCAGGTGAGAACAGGTCACTCAGGAAGATGGGAGTGGTGTAGGGGAGGTAGTGAGTACTTAGATAATAATGACAACACAACCAAACCTAATCCCTGAAATCAAAACCTGGCAACTTTAAGGCCAAAAATTCTCTTCTTTTGTGGAAATAGGAACACATGAATGTTTTCCATCCTCTTCTTTTTTAAAGAAAATCATATTTCTGTGCTTTATTTTGCCAATAAAATTCTAAAGGCCTAGGTGCAATTCCACAAAGGTGAGGATGAGAAGAAACTGGTAGCTTACTGACTCAATATACCCTTTTACACATCAGCTTCCCAAGTGGTGATGATATCCTTGTAGATGGTAGATTCTCTCTGTCCTTAGGTCCTAGTTCACTGGCACTTGGTAACCTAGTAACTGGCACTTGGTAGATGGTAAAAGTAATTAATTTGATGTTTAAGCAGAGGAATGGCCACACCATTTGATATGATTCTTTTTCTCAGTGCTGGATATTGAACACATGAATAAGCTGTACTCCTAGCTGTTATTGATATTTTCAGTCTAGATGGTCTTCAGATATGTTTGAAGCATTTTTCTGGGGAAGTAATTAAAAGTCATCAATCTCTAGGAAGCCCCATAGGTGCCACTCTTGGGCTCAGTTTGCCTTCTTAGAATGAAAGTGACTGTTTCTCTTCTGGAAACATATAAGGAAGTATCTTGTGGGCAGTCCATTTTCCCGCCTTTTTGCCTATATAACAAAGTAAACTCTCTTCACCTCAAAAACTACAGTATGTGTATTTCCTAGCTGCAAAGAAACTGTTGAAAATTAAACCACAGAGCAGCATTTTAATGAGAACATGATTACCTAACACCCCACTGTGGTTTCAGATGGACTTGTGCCAACCTTCCATGCTGCTACCTGGAGGCCAGAGGAGAGAGAGAGAGAGAGGGACAGAAAGAGAGAGAAAAAGACAGATGGAGGAAGGGAGAGAGAAAGAGAGAGAGTATGAAAGGGAAAAGTAGTGATTAGCATCCTCTTAGTGAAGGTAGTTTTCTTGGATGGCTTCCAAATAGATCTCTCTAGAAGGACATAGGTTATTATTGGTGTCTACAGTTGAAGAAAACTTTCTTCCTGTTTTGAAAAATTTGAAAGAGAAAAAGGGGGGCCACCCTTGATTTAGTACATGATGTCCTGAACTAGGTGTTTTCAGCACTGAGGCTCCGCAGTGAGCAGCTGTCGCCAGCACTACCTCATCACTTGTCTTCTGTGTAACCAACCACTTGCTATTTCTGTAACCTAGGTTACAAGACCGCAGATGCCAATGCTACAAGGCGGAAGCTTTGCCAGCCCTCAGAACATTCTCCTCTCTGGTTAGTAACCTGCCCCAAGCAGGTCAAGTACTCCACACAGAGAAGACAAGCACTGCAACTACATGAGGGTCATTTCTTAGAACGATTCTTTCCTCCATCTCCACCTAGCCAGCACTTAAGCATTCAGGGCTGTGGTTTCAATTCCATCTTGGGTTTCTTGATTCAACCCTGAACTGCCTTCCACAGTTGCTTTCCCCCCAGTTCTATGACAACCTGATTCCCTGAGAGACAGTAGGAAAAAGAGGATCACAGAACTGGAAGAGACAGACGTAGAATCTCTTCATTCCACAGATGAGCAAATTAAGGTACACAGGAAGTTCAGAGTTTCACTCCAAATTGCACAAGTACTCTGCAGCAGAAAGAAAAATATACTATCACTACTATACCGTTGCTGGGGTCAGTCTCCAATCTCCAGTTCCTTTCAGTAACAGTCACATAAATGAGTCCCTGCTGAGCGCAGAGCAGTCCCTTCTTTAACGCTACTTCTCTTCCTCCCAAAGTACTCCTGCTCAGAGCTAAATCTTTTTTTTTTCCTTTTTGAGACAGGGTCTCACTTTGTAGTTCAGGCTGGCTCTGAACTCACTATGTAGTCCAGGCAAACCTCGAACTCAGCAATCCTCCCGCCTCTGCCTCCCGAGTGCTGGGATTATAGGTGTGAGCCACCACACCCGGCACTGTGGTATGCGGTATTGATTGCTGGTGGATGTGAGTCTCCACACCCAGCATTGTATGTGGTTACCGGTGATAGAACTCAGGACCTTGCACTTGCGAGGCAGGCGCTGGAACCACTGAGCTAATCCTCCGGCCCCAGAGCTAAATCTTGAAAAGGATAACTAGAGAAGTCCCATGCTGTTTCCCTCCAAGAATCACATTATCTGGAAGACAATAAACAATATGTACACATTAGGCACAGAAGCAGCCCACACAAAGCAGAGAGCAAAGAAGATTCTTAATAGGATGAACACACTGGAAAGGAAAATGCTCTTTACTCCCCCTCACCTGGTTAGTTCGGTTCAGGTTCGAGTGGAAGTAACTGTACTTGTCTGGGTCCCCATGAGCTCCATGGGCACAGTTCTGCTAAATGAATTGCTGCAACTCAATACAGAGTTCAGTAAGGAGATGTGAAGCTGAATATCTATCAGGGAGCATTTGGCCAGGAGGACCTGGGTTTAGAGATGGGTCTCAAATGGGAAGAATTTCTATCAGTGCAAAAAGTGGTCTAGAAATAGGTGGGTGATACCATGGAAAATCACCACAATCTGTGCTGGTGAGAAGTCAGCGAGAAGTCAGGGGTGTAACAATCCTATCTAAGGAAGAGGAGTAGAAAGATTCTATTGGGTAAACCAAGCAAGGCCAGGCCAGGTCTACCTCATCTATTACCTTTTGAGTACACACTTGCTATTTCTGTAGCCTGTGCTACCACACCATTTCTAATACTCTGGGAGGTCAAGAATCTTGAGGATGATGACAATCAAAAGGAAGATAACTGGCCGGAGGGTTAGCTCAGTGGTTCCGGCGCCTGCCTTGCAAGCTCAAGGTCCTGAGTTCGATTGCCCGGTAACCACATATAATGCTGGGAGTGGAGACACGCCCACCAACAATCAACACCGCATACCACAATGCCGGACGTGGTGGCTCATGCCTGTAATCCCAGCACTCGGGAGGCAGAGACAGGATTGCTGAGTTCGCGGTGGCTTGCCTGGGCACCATAGTGAGCTCAGGGCCAGTCTGAACTACAAAGCGAGGCCCTGTCTCAAAAAGCAAAAAAAAAAAAAAAAAAAGGAAGATAACTTTAAAAGAAAAGAATTAAGAGACAAAAATCCAATCCACTGGCTTTTAGAATCTGATCAGGGGACGCATACTTTTAATGCTGGAAAAGAAACCTTTCAGACTTCCCTGTGGTAGCTGAGGTTCCCAACCCCCAACTTTCAAGTGTTGACTGTTTGTCAACACCTGAAAAGAAGGCCTGAGTTTCACCTTTGGAAAATGCAAAACAGTCAGCTGCAGTGAAGAAAAAAAATGATTTACAACCTCAGAGATCCTTCTGAAACACTCCTGGAAAAAGAATTCAGAAAGGACCAGAGACTCATTTCAGCCAATGAGGTGACCATTCAGTGTGGAGACTAAGGAAACAACTTTTCTCTGGGAGCTGTTCGCTGTGACTCATATCTGGCACCCCTGCCCCCCAAAATGAATATCATCTTCTCTCTGGGGCACCTGGTAGGCATTTACCAAAAACAAAGATTTCCGAGAAGAACTATAATAATAACAGCAGAGAATGCACCATTTCTACTACTTTTGGGTCATCCACAGGGTGATCATATCAAGGAGCAAAATGAGTCAGCTGGGGAGACAAGAAAACAATCACAGGGAAAAATGGGATTTGGGGGTCATAAAATATGCCCTGCCTGCCATGTCCTAGCTTGAAAGTGCCATTTTGTAGGCAGCCAGATGCTACATGAAACATAGGTTTAGTGTCAATTCAAACCATCCAAGCAAGATGCTCACTTGGAAGAGATGTCTAGAAAATGAGAGGCTGGAAGAGAGAGGAGACATATTCCTATGGACAGCTAGCTGCCTGGCAGCCCTGAACTGCTGCTGGTACATTCTACTCCAACTGAGTGGAAAATCATGATTTGCTGATACAGAGGATCCCTGGATAATGGTCTGATATTCTCCTGCTCACCTCAAAGTTATAGCTTAAGTTACTCTACCAGGTAGGCCCATGGGCTGAGCTACTATTGGGCAGGGCAGCAAGGCCACAGTTAAGTAAGAACTATTCACACGATTAATCTCAGCATGGGAGCCACTCTGGATCATGTGAAAGTGGATTTGAACATCTAAATGGCACCCCAAACAGCCCAAATACCAGTGATCATTAAGATCTCTGTGACTAACAATGGAGTCTCTGTAGTCAGATATGTACTCCTTAGGAGCCAAACAGGACAGGTGGGTGTTGGATTGCCACTTGCTTTGTCCCTTTCACACTGAAGCAGCTCTAACAAGTGGAAAGCTGCCATATTTCTGCCTCTGAGGGACCCATCTGCTACAGGGTATAGCAGAGAGCATGGAGTGCCTGAATTCCCTGGTCTTATGCTCCTTCACTTCATATATAAAATGAGCCCATGCACAGAAGTGTCAGCTATAATCCCAGCTACTTGGGAAGCTGAGGCTAGAGGATCACAAGTCCAGGCCCAACCCAGACAACTTAGTGAGATCCTGTCTCAAAATAAAAGGGATTGAGAGAGGTAGGGAGAGGGGGAAGAGAGGAGGAAGTGGAAGGCATAAAAGAGGGAGGAGGAGAAGAAGAAGGAAGAGGGAAAGGAGAAGGGAATAGGAGGAGGAGAAGAAAAAAGAAAAATAGGAAATGAGTGATAAATCTTTTGCAAAGGAGGAGACTAAGAGACAGGTAAGAGGGAAGGTGAGGTACAAAGAATGTGTTGTATACTCGTATCGACTCCCATGATGAATGTAATCATGTAAACATGTACCAATAAAAACTTTTTCTTTTTTTTTTGAGACAGGGTCTCGCTTTGTAGCTCAGGCTGGCCCTGAGCTCACTGTGTAGCCCAGACAAGCCTCGAACTCAGCAATCCTCCTGCCTCTGCTTCCCAAGGGCTGGGATTACAGGTGTGAGCCACCACGCCCAACACTGTGGTATGTGGTGATGATATCTGGTGGGCATAGTCACCATGCCCGGTACAAAAATTTTAATTTTTTTAAAGAAGAATGAGATGAGCTTCAAATACCCTTGACCTCTTCTTCAACATAGGCTTCTATTAGGTTCTAGGTGGTGGCATCCCCAGCTCAGAACTGGCACAGGACAGGGATACCACAATGCTTGCCGTGATGAAAAGTACAGCAAGGGATAGATGTCATCATTTTATCTACTTTGCAGATTCCCTGAGACAGAGTGTAACTCGCCCAAGGACCCTTCAGCTAATGAAGCAAGCCCAGGTCTCCTAAAGTGGTGGGTAGGACTGGGTGTGTCAGAAGCTCTCCAATAGCACCACCCTTCTCTGACTCCTGCAACTTCACTATGCTGTCACTTGGCCACACAAGTTTTGTACTTGAAATCTCAATTGTGGGTTCGAGGTCATAACTGTCCCTCCTCAAGATGGGACACACCCACTGTTCCCTGGTTTCAGTTGTACATTGAGGTTCCAACTGTCAGTCCCCAGCCACCACACTGGTTTCACTTCCCTGGCCCCCTAATTCACTCGTTTCTGAAATACGGATCTATCTACCAGGGTATGTGTGAGAAATTCGAAAAAGGGGAGTAAATATAAAGCTGACAGGAGCCTTACCAAGCCACCGTTCATGCATCAGTGAACACCTCACAAACAGAAAGCATTGTGTTCAAGTATTTTTGTCTTTTCTTAAGTCTTCCGTCTCAACTCTGGCTGACATCAGAATCAGAGAAGTTTTTAAAAATACAGATGCTCAAAGGCCCACCCCAAATACAAATGCTCAAAGACTTACCCCATCTCTGCCAAATTACAAACGAACAAATTGAGGCCCAGTGATCTGAATTCTATCTAAGCTCCTTGTGGTTCTGGGTTAAGACCAACCTAATGTTTATCCTTATATAAGGCTCCATAAAGGATTCCTGCTTGGTTGGGAGGTGATTTAGAAGATCTGAAAGTTTTCTCCTATATAACAACTTTCTGAGTTCTGATTAAACAACTTGTGCTTGCCAGGCAGGCATGGTGCCACTGAGCTACATCCCTTGCCCTGACCTGATTGGTTCTTGATGGGTAGCTCTCTGCTGCAAGTTGAGTAGAGAAATTTTTCATCCTTCTCATTCAATATGGATAATCTCCTAAACTCATCTCTCTGGCAGTTAAAGTAGACAAAGGCTGTAAGCACCAGACAAAAACTATACCTCCTCCAAGGCAACTTTTCCTCTGCCAAACATGAATATCACTTTTAACAACCACAAAAGTTTCATGAATCACTAATGGAAACTGGTCGTACTGGTAATGTGCTGATGAGCAACATTCTTAAACATACAAAAAATAAGTAATTCTGATGCATCCAAGACACTTCCCAATAAATTCAATATTTTATTAATCACAATACCATTCACATGCATTTCAAAGTTTATAGTATACTATTCACTCTGAAGAAAAATTTGGGATTTAGGAATATTCAGTTATTCAGGAATAACTTCCATGAGGGTCTGCTGCTCCCTGATTGGGAACAAGGTTGTACTCTCTGTGAGAGTCAAAGTTCAGTGGACTGACCCCACTTATTTGTGCTCAGTAAATATCACTTCCAAAAAATTAACTGTGGAAACAGCAGTGTTTGAGATGAGCTGTCAGTGAGAAACCAAAGAACCAGAAATGTAATCCAAAGCCAAGGAGCAAGAAAGTGGATTAGAAAACACACTCTTCCCATAGCAAATTATATCTGTGGCCAACTTGGAGCCACAATGTAAGCCAAAGATGACCGCTCAAAAAATAAATCAGAACACTCATCAAAGCAGCTGTTGCAGTGGAGTAAAAACCTAGAACTCCAAGGTGGCTACTTTCCTTAAGAATGATTATGGCACAATTTAAAATCAAAGCATAAGAGTAATTTATTTCCAATTATCCTCCTGAAATTATGCTTACAGTTGGAGGGGTTCTTTTAACTTCAGGTGTTTCGGGCCTGACATGCTAACAATGTGCCCACTTAGGAGGCATGGTGTGGTGGAATGTGGTCTCTATAAAAGTCAGCTCAGACTCCATCTCTTTGGAAAATCTTGCTTTGAAATACTGGTTTGCAATGATTTCTTCCTCATTTGAACCTCTAAAGCCCAATCCTGGTCATTCTAATTCTGCAGTCTGAGGAGAGTAGATACCGTTAATTCCTTATTTTGTGTATAATTCATTTCTAACCATAGAAGCTCATGATTGTATCTGAACTGTTATTACATCACAGAAATAGATTAAAACTAAGTTCATTAGAGCATTTGGTTCTTTGCTTTTGCCTTTTCTCCCACAGCTTTTAGCACAATCCTCAGTTCTAACTGGTACTAAATAATACACATCGATGCCCTTTGACCTAACCTAGTGTCCTATCCCACAGAGGGAACTCCAGATTTGACCCTTTCCCCAGGTAGAGACCGTAGAAGCATCTCGAAGAAGAATCTTGAAATCCACATGTGAAGACTACATTTTTTTGTCTGCCAAATTTGCCATCTCTGATGGTTATCTTTTAAAATGTACAAGGAGATGAAGTCACCTTGATGACATCAGTAACAAGATATAACTATGCTACCCCAAATCCCACAATACAGGCATTGGTTGAGAAATCAACACTCAAACTCTAAAAAATAAAAGGTAAGCCTTCAGACTTTCTCTAAAGAGTACTCTCTCTTCTCTCAGCCTCCATTTATCACACACTTGCTTCAATTCTAGTCCCCCAGAACTTCTTCTTTAGCCCTGCATCAGTGAGTCACCAGATCCTGGTCACCCGAGATCGGCTATATCTAAACATCCTTCCAACTTCCACCAGCTCCAGGCTAGCCAGACCTTTACTGCCTCCTACCTGAGCTACCTAAGTGAAATTCTACTACTTAATCTCTCCACCTCAGTCTTTCTAACCCATTCAACACTCCTTTTACAGATTAAGTATTTAAAGCTGAGCTCTGACCATATTACTCTCCAACTGAAAATCTTCAGTTTTCCTAACTGCATAGAACAATGCCCCAACCTCATACCCTTACCCATGAAGCCAGCCATGCTCTGGCCTCAGTGCATCTCTCTAAAGAGAACTCTAGCCTATATTCTACTCAACTGGCTAGTCCTACCCAAAGCTCCATTGATTTATGTTTCCTCTTCCCTGCTCAGATCTTTCCATACCAAAGTCCTACTTATCATAGTCCTCCTGCCTCAGCTACCCATTCTTCAACACGCATCTCCTCTGTGAAAGACCTCCCCTCTGCCTTCTGGAGCTGAATACGCCCTGCCTTTCCTGCTCTGGCTAATCAATTACTCTTGTTCTTATGTCCTGTAGGAGACATGTGTCTTGAGACTAAAGACCGTATGCTGCTCATCTAGTATCTTCCCCGTGCCTGCCTGAGCTCTGCACACTGTAGGCACACAAATAGTTTGTGAAGGGGTAGGGAGTAATGAAAGGCCTCAAAAATGAAGTGAAGAAAATCAGAAGAGCTAGAGAGAGCAGCAACAGAAGCCACTACAGAAGAAGCCAGGTCATGAAGACGAATGGGAAAAATAAAATAAAAAGCTGTGGGACAGAAACTAATAGTTCAAGTATGTGTACTAGGTTTGCAAGAGAGTCAAGGAAACCTGCTTGCACCATGAGAGAATTTAACACCAACCTTATTTTATTCAATGCAGACTCCATCACCTTATCTCCCCTAGCATTCACAGCAGCACAGGGGTCTTCAAGCTGAAAATTGCTCCCTGTGATTTACAAACCCATAATGAGTAGAAGCTCATCTCACCTTATACTTAATCTGGATTTAATTAAAATATTTTATCTATGTAATAATAATTAACTTTTAATTAATGTTGCTCTAGTTTACAAAGTAGCCCTATTGATTACCCTGGATGGTCTTTGTATCAATCCTGCAAGATAGTTAATAGAATTCTCCAAGAATACTCTGCTCTTCAGAGCCTGATAAGTACCTGGTCTTATCCTGCTGTCTCCCTGGCGCTTGTTTGCCTTCCCTTCCCCCCTTAAGGCCAAGTCACACTCCATCTGTAGAATGCCAAGTCTACTGCAATCTGTAGGATACAGCCAATTGCTTTACACTTCCAAGTCTTAACCACAGGACTCCAAGTAGAATTCTTTTTTAGCTGTTCAGTAACTTCAGCTCCATAATCACATCATCTGGGGTGGGGGGAAGAACCAGAGTTGTATCCACTGAGGGAATCACTAGGAGCCCCTCTCGGGGGAGGAGTGTCTGACACCAGACAGGCATTGCTGCTCACTGCAGCTGCCTTGTCCCCGCAAGGTGGTGAGAAAACATAGACACACACTCCTGTTACACCTCAGCCCAGCAACAGAAAGAAAAGAGGGCTTGAATAGTAAAAACCCACTTCCCTCGCACTCGGGAGGAAAGAAGAGGGTGTTTACATTGAGAACAAAGTTTGGCACCAGAGGGGGAGAAACTCAGACTTGTATTGGCCTATTTTGGCCAATTTCAGATTCTCATGATGCTTCCCACTCTCCTGTGTTCAGCTTTCTTCTGCAGAATTATTCAGACCTGCTCGTTCCATTCATGGGAAGACATGGAGCGGGAGACTGCAGATAGCAAGTCCAAGGCCCACAGTATTCTGAGTGGTTCTGTCTGACTTGCAACAGAGGTAAAACGGATTTTTCACTGAGAAAATGAAGTATACAACTTGAAAAAATATAGTTAACGATAACTTTTTAAGATTTGGAAAAGATCCTATAGTTTTCACAATGCAAACTAAAAAAAGTAAATAAAACTGTTGAGTCTTCTGAAAGTACAGAAGACAAGAAGAAATAGCTTTTGGATACTTATGTTTTCAAGAAAGAGGCTCCAACTCCTGGAAGCTGTCAGAAAGGAAGGTCAATCAAATGTTTGTTCTAGCATAAAAGGGACAGAAGGTGTCTTTGCCTGCCAGGGACCAGGGAGTCCCTCTCACTTTCTAGGCCAGTCCGGTGACCTCAGCCCCTGAACTTCTAGATAGAAACCTCAATAGGAATGTGTGGTGATGCCCTAGTGGGCTTTCCCCTTTCTAGAGCGGATGCTAGAGCCGAACAAAGCGAATAAAGAGAAGAGAGGAAATGGGAGCTGCTAAAACTACAACAAAATCACAAGTATGAGCCAGGAGTATAGCTCAGTGGTAGAGTTCTTGCCCGAGCACCATAAAAGTAAATAAAAAGTAAAGGCTCAGAAGTGCTTGAATAACTGGCTGTGGTCTTGTGTGGGTGGGTGCACACATGTGAGAGAAGTAGGGGAAAAGCTGTAGAGCAAAAATGATGTACAGTTTTTTTTTTTTTTAGACTGGCAAATGGCCAAATTGTGACAAAAAACATAGCACACCCCATATGGGTGAAACACAATAGGAAAAAAAAAATTAACCACCTGCTGCAACCCTAATACTGAAGTGAAATTTTACCTGGCAAAGAACAAAATAATCCCATCCAGTCATGAGAAGGCTAATTCTCAATCAGTTTAGGAACAATGGGGCTGGAATCCTCTCCCACTTATCATCAAAGATAAAGTTCTCTGCAATCTGGACCTGCCAATAGAGATCTGACAGTGGAAGGATTATCCCAGGAGGTTCCATGTCACTCAGAGTCTCTCTGAGCCTCACACCTGTAACCCAGCATTCTGAAAGGGTGAGACAGGAGGACAGCAAGTGTGAGTACACTCTGAAGAACTCCACAACTTATTGAGACCCAGCCTCTAACTATAGCTTTGTGTGAAGACCCAGTACTACTAAAAATAATAATTTTAAAAATAGTGTCTTTGGGGCCGGAGGGTTAGCTCAGTGGTTCCGGCGCCTGCCTCGCAAGCGCAAGGTCCTGAGTTCGATCCCCGGTAACCACACATAATGCTGGGTGTGGAGACACGCCCACCAACAATCAATACCACACACCACAGTGCAGGCATGGTGGCTCACGCCTGTAATCCCAGCACTCGGGAGACAGAGACAGGAGGATTGCTGAGTTCGCAGCAGCTTGCCTGGGCACCATAGTGAGCTCAGGGCCAGCCTGAACTACAAAGTGAGACCCTGTCTCAAAAAGAAAAAAAGAAAAAAAAATAGTGTCTTTGTGGATATGGATGCTATTCTGTCTTCTCTGTCTCTAAACAAGCCATAAACAATCCATGGGTCAGCTGATTTCCATACTGTAAAGGGATTACAGGACAGACATGGGACCTTTGATACCTTCTCCCTTTGGAGGTGCCCCACCGAGGCTGTCAGAGGTAAACTGGTCCACAGGTAGCAGCAGACAAGTTGGACCAAACAGTGCCACAACCACTTAAACACAGGAATAAATGAGTAAGAAAAAAATACTTAAAACCTGAAACACAAACCCCTGGTTTTTTTTTTTTTTTTTTTTTTTTTTTTTTTTTTTTGAGACAGGGTCTCACTTTGTAGTTCAGGCTGGCCCGGAGCTCACTATGGAGCCCAGGCAAGCCTCGAACTCAGCAATCCTCCTGTCTCTGCCTCCCAAGTGCTGGGATTACAGGCATGAGCCACCATGCCCCACCATGACCGGCACTGTGGGATGTGGTATTGATGGCTGGTGGGCGTGAGTCACCATGCCCAGCATTGTATGTGGTTACCGGGATCAAACTCAGGACCTTGCGCTTGTGAGGCAGGCGCCAGAACCACTAAGCTAAATCTCTGGCACCCGCCCTGGTATTTTAAAATGACTCTAAAAATGTCTTCATTTTCTCCATTTAAAAGGAAACTATTCCAATGCAGAGCCATCCCCAGTTTACAGACATCCTGGGAAATACCCTGAACTTTTCACTGAAGAGGAGGGGAGGGGATCCTAGTTGATGGATACATCAGTGTTTTCTCCAGGCAGCCATCAGCTCCTCCTGAAACCCTTCCAGGCATGTACTTCCAACAGTTTTTAAAATGTTCCTTTAATCTGGTTTTGCCAAATGTAAAACCAAACATGAGCTAATCTCATTCTTTATTAGCCTGCTTCCAATACGTTTTCCTTTTTTTTTTTTAAGGTAAGTATATTTGAAAGTCTCAAGAGGTCTTAAAAAAAAAAAAAGCAGTAAATCCTTTCAGTCACTAACCCTAAATCTTCCATGTTTGGAGATAATTTTCTTTTTGAAAAGGAACCCTCACCTGGTCCAATTCCCCTCTCAGACTTGCTACTGGAACAAAGAGGCCTCTCATCAGACTCATCCCTGTAGCTGCAGAAATAAGTATCTTAGAAAGAGCACGTTTTGCTTCAGCCTCCGCATGTTTTGGCTGCCATTTTCTTTGGCTTCATCTCCTGGCTTCTCATCTGGGCAAGCTCTAGCTGAGTTAGACCCAGTGGATAGAAAACAGGAGAGAGGTGCCTATGAAAAAGGAAGGGCTGTCTAGCAACCAGGTCTACCCTGAAGAGGATGGCCAGCCTCATGGAAAGTCTGTTCCTGTTCCTGTGACTGTTCAAATGACAATGCCCTCATGGCTTCATCAAAGGACTCTCTTCTGATCGTTGCAGTGTAAGACCAGATGGCTTCAAAGACCCTATCCAAGATTCAGTTACAGTGTCTGTAACAATAGGAGGGGCTATCAGGACACATATGAGAAACTCTTTATTGCTTTTCTTTCCTTCCCTCATCACACATGTCTCTCTTCTGCCCTGCAATTAGGAATAAGAACATTTCACACTTTATTTAAGGCTCCATTTCCCTTTATCTCACTTCTGTGGGTAATGGTAGAGAAAGCCATTTGCCTGGTTAATTAAAACTCTTCACTGGCAAGAAAGACATTTTAACAGCTGCAACATGAACTTGTATTAAAAATAGGTCATGATTATTGAACACTTACCATGGATCCTACACTGAAGTGAAGATTTTATTTGTAGATAATATTTAATGCAATAATCCAAAAAGTGAAATGTTATTGATATGTGGATAAAGCAACAAAGAAGAGAGAGATAAGCTTGCCCAGTGTCCAGACTTGTAAACTATGTGCTGGTAAAGCAGCTCTCAAAATAAATCAGTAACTCCTAATTTATTGTGTTTGCTGATTTTCAGGGTATAAATATCCATACTGTGGTCAATCACTGTGTCTGATTTTGGAGTTAGAAGAGCTGGGCAGAAATGGCACTCCAGTTTTGTATGAGGCAAGTCCAGCATCCTATTCTCTGAGTCATAAAACTACACTGTCTAGCTTGCTATCCTTCTACTGCTGCTCCTCCTGCTTAAAGAGAAGGACAAATGCTCCTCTGCCTTAAGGATGTCATCCTATAACAGCTGAAAGATAGAAGAGAAGGCAAGAAATCCAGGGATGGAAAAGGGGATGAGGAACACAAGGCTCAGAAAGCTTGTTAATTCTCAAGTATTAACCAGTCAGGAGATGAAAGGAAGGAACAAATCAGAAATTGAGTGATTAACTTTGATCTCAGAGAGATGGGAAAATTACGACTCAGAGGCTCTCCAAAATGATTATAGACCTCATGTTGTTGTTTCCATTGCTGTCTATGTGTTTCTGTTCCATCCTTCCAGCTACTAGATTTCAACCCCGTCTTTTTTTTTTTTTTTTGCAGTACCAGGGATTGAACTTTGGACACCTGTGTGTCCAAGGTCGGTGCAGTACCACTTGAGCTGAATCCCCAGGCCTCCCATCTTTTCTTTTGATGCCTAGAGTGAACATCATAAGCTAATATAAACTGAAAGCTTGTTGGGTTTTCGTCTGTTGTTTGCAGCCAATTTTTTTCAGTGCTGGGGAAAGAATCCAGGGCCTTGTGCACACTAGGCAAGCATTCTACCATTGTGTCAAATACCCTAACCTTTTAAATTGATAGATTTGTATTTCTTTTTTTTTTTTTTTTTTTTTTTTGAGACAGGGTCTCGTTTTGTAGTCCAGGCTGGCCCTGAGCTCACTACGTAGCCCAGGCAAGCCTCGAACTCAGCAATCCTCCTGCCTCTGCCTCCCGAGTGCTGGGATTACAGGCGTGAGCCACCACGCCCGGCACTGTGGTGTGTGGTATTGATGGCTGGTGGATGTGAGTCTCCACGCCCAGCATTGTATGTGGTTTCCAGGGATCGAACTCAGGACCTTGCACTTGTGAGGCAGGCATTGGAACCACTGAGCTAACCCTCCAGCCCTAGATTTGTATTTCTAAAAGCCAAGATTTTTAGTTACTCTTTAACAATAGGAAGATATGATCCAAATGTCTATATGGAGCAATGGAGGGTAGTACCTACCATTTCTAGAAGAGATTGTGCCCTTCCAGCCCTCCGGTTATCCACAGGGCCCACCACTATGCTTCACCCATTGATAACACCTTTAAGTTCCTAGACCTTGTCTCTTGTGCTTTAGGTCTACAAGTAGCTACAAGTGCTCCATGGCGCTAGCTTTAGAAAAGAGGTCAAGCAAAACATGGCATGGATCCTCCTATGTAACACACACACAAAAAACTAATTTCTCACACACACAAATAATTTCCACTCTGTGCCTTTGCTCATGCACATCTCCGGTAGTCACAAAACCCATCTGTATGGGTGATCAGATCACCACATTTCTAAAAGCACCATGACTATGCCATGGGAAGCATAGTTCTCTTTAGAAAACACACTGTCCACAGGGCTCCAGGCACTTCCTCTTGTTAGATAGCTGCCTGAGGTCACCAGCAATAAATTACTAGTTTAAGGAAAACAATGACAAGCCTTTTCCATGGAGAACAGGGTTTGTTCACTCAATTATTTCCTAAAGTCATGCCCTCTTTCCCAGCTTGACACCATAATTTTTGAGGCAAGAGCACTGAGTCTGTTGCTATTCTTCACAGCCACAAAGCCACACAGCACTGGCTACATGAGCACAGCAAACTCAGAACACTTCATCCTCCCGCCAGTAGAATTAGTCAAGTGATGATCACTGCATTGCTAACTAAGTGGCTGCTTTGTTCACAGGATTTACCAGGGCGACTCTGAATTGGCTATATTTGTTTTACCAGTCTAGCCTTTTCTCCTTTGGGTAGAAAATTTTGTCGACTGTTGTTGACCACTATAAAATTTTGATAGATTGTAATCCCAGCACTCGGGCGGCAGAGACAGGAGGATTGCTGAGTTCAAGGTTTGCCTGGGCTCCATAGTGAGCTTAGGGCCAGCCTGAACTACAAAGTGAGACCCTGTCTCAAAAAAAAAAAAAAATTGATAGAAATCACTAACAATCACTGAAGATAAATCTTGTAGAAATTTAAGAGATGACATATTTAGGGTAAAAATGATTCCCACAAAAAACACTTATAAATTTCTTAAATTGATATAAAGCTGCAAGAGGGAAGGTATATATTCATTTTCCAAAGTTATTATTTTACCTGTATGTCCTGCAGTCAGATTTAAGGAAGGAGGAATAGGCTTGGGTGTGGTCAGAGGACTATTTCTCACATTTAACACCAGTTTGGAAAGAGCTGACATTTGATAGCATTGTCTCTTTGAGATTTATATCCCTCAGCTAGAATTACAGGCCTCTGTGCCCTTTGGGAAATGCCTTCTTTAAAAAAAAAAAAAAAAAGGGTAATCACTTGGAAAACATTGATTTTATCCCTTTGAGTAACCTCCACTACCATGAAGGAAACATTCTCTATTTTTCTTTCAGAAACAAAAGTGGTCAGTTTTTATTTTCAATGTGAAAGGTCAGGAGGGGAACAGACATACCCTAACTACATATCCTGAAAGGTGCTGAAGGAATAGGCAGACCCTGTGTATTCTGAGAGCCTCTAGGCACTTGCTCCTCCTGTCCAGTATCAGAAACAGAACTAATCCTAAACTCTCTCCCAGACTGACTTACAGCCAGTACAGAGTATGGCTTTCTGTCATACACACAGATGCTTGCGCGCACGCACACACACACACACACACACACACACACGCTCACACAAATCAACCAGCTGCCAAGCAAGCAACAGGAGGTGGCAGGATGCTTGCCACTGTGTCACTAGATTTGTAAGCATCCCCTCCAAACTGTGGCCAAGGCTAGTTATTCCCTGGGCTAAAGCCAGCCTAAGAACTTGGGGACCCTGCCAAAGCCTTGACAGCCTCTAAACCTGGCTCTGCTGCCACAGCCACACAGAAAGTCATTAATTCTTTAAATAAAAGCTCTGTAAATGATTGGGGAGCACATTATTTGTTTAGCAGTGGGCTAGCTGGAGAACAGCTATCTGCATTCTCTTTAAGGAGCCTAGAACACTTAAGGGAGAGGAGTAAAGACATACATGCATTTTAAAGCAGAATTACCTCACAAGCAATGACACTCAAAGCAGTAGGTAAGCACATGCAAAATGGCCTTGCAGACAGAGGAAAGAGCTTTTAGAGGACACAGAAAGGCAGACTTTGTGATGTAACAGAGCAAGCCTGGGATTTGGAGCCAGACAGACTGGGCCCTGATCCTCACCAACCAGCAGTCACAAGCAAGCTTCTACTCTGACCCTGGTCTACTCACCCTCCGAAGTGAAGTGACAGCACAAGCACCTGCCTTTGTAGAATGTCGAGGGAATTGAAGTCAGCTGCACTTGAAGACAGTCAATAGTTGCTTTTCTATTTGTTTTTTAAAAGTGCATCATTGAGTAGTTGACTATTGTCGTTTAAGTAGGATGAGCCTGGGAAAAACAAAAGGAATTATTAGGGAAAAGTCATCACATCTAGTGGATACTCAGTGCAAAGGTTTGAGAAGGAAGGCATTCTCATTCCTTTTTCTTTAATCTGAATTTTTATTGAATTATGAATATGAAAATGCTTTCATCACTAATGTAGAAAATTTGGAAACCATCACAAAATGCAAGAAAGTAGACAATTCTTGCACAAAAATGCAAGAAATACAATTCTCCAGTGAAAACTCTATAAACCTTTCATTTTTTTCTCCCAGTTTTTTCCTAATACTACATATTTCAACTCAACTGAAATCACACTGCACAGTTTTGAACCTTGCTTTTTGTATTTATTTCAAAAAGTATTTTCCCATGCAATTAATGTTTCTCACAAACATCATTTGCAATGTCCATGGAGAATTTCTCATACCAAAGTTTCCTCAACTCTTCCACTAACATTTAATGCTGGTCTGCTATTCCACTGTTCCTAATGTTCCCAGGAACACCTTTGTGGCATAAAATCTATTCTTTAGGGTAAGTTCCTTTAGATGAAATTACTCTTTTTAGGTTCCTACAAAATACAAAATGTTTTCCATGGAGGCGGTTCCAACTCACACTCCCACCAATGACAAGGGAGAAACAGCTAATCTTTTCAAATCCTGAGGCCAAACACTATCTCTGATTTTTTTTCCTAACTTGATAGCCACCAAATAGCATTTCATTGTTCTTTTATCTGCTTCCTCTTAGCGGATATACTTTAAAGGATTTGAAAGGAGACTCCAGATAAAGAAAAACAGCTTTCTTTTGTCCACCAACAAAAAACAAATATTTATTGTGCAAGTCATTTTTACTACTAATGTATGCCTTGCCCTGTAGGGGAAGGTTTGGAGGTGTCCACCTTTCAGATTTTAACCCCTGTAGAGAGTACTTCTGAGCGACAATACAGCTGAAAATCCAGGATAAAACAAATGCTCTGCCACTACCAGGTTGCCTGGAAAGCAAAGATACGCAACCGTCTATAATTTCAGTCCTTCTGTCTGTCCAAAGTGCTTTATAAAAATATGAAAGTTGTACAATTTCATTAATGACCTGATAAAAAGTAAAAGTGACTGAAAGTTGTACCCAAAATTGCCCGTTTTGAGGGGCCAGTTCCTGACTTCAGGACCAGCTTTCCCGCAGTGTAGCAAACAAGCACGTAGAGAAGGGCCGTCACAACATACCCTGGGGCGGAACGGGGAGTGTCCCCAAACGAAGAAAACCACGCTCGCCAGAAGGTCCCCAGCCTCTGGACTACGTATGGAACATGTCCGAACCGAGAGGCTTTATATATTTTGATACAGAAAAGGAGGTAGCGTTCAGGGCGCAGCCCTCCGCGGGACAGCCCCAGGATAGGGCGCGTAGGGCACCCGCTGCGGCGCACCGCGGCTCGCGCCAAGCGACGCCCCCGCGGCCGGAGACGGCCCTCACGGGCCCCACGTGAGGTTCGCGCCCTCGGCCTCGCCCTAGCGCTCGCTCCCGCCCCGCCCTGCCCCGCCCCGGCTCGGCTCGGCGCCGGCGGGAAGTGGCGCTAGGCTGGGGAGCTCCGTCTGGGCGCCCCCTGCAAACCCAGGCCAGTCTGGGACACGTTTAACCGTCCGATCTACGCCCGGCCCCGCCCCGCCCCGGGCCCCCCGCCCAGCAATTTAATTTCTCCTCGCTGTTCGTGCACGTCCGCCGCCCAAAACCTTGGGAGGCGCTTTATGTGGGGTCTGAAGATCTGGCTTCAAACCAGGCTCGGTGTTCCCAGCTATCCTTGGCCTTAGGTATCTGTAGACCCGTCTCCTGTTTCCTCTGTGTGAGGCCTTTGGTTCAGTGCGAGCGAGACCCACCGTGCCTAGAACCGTGCGTGGCAAGAGGCCCCAGGTAAATGCTTCCCTGGCGTGTTACCACCCACAAGGTGTTGGAGCAGTGGGTTCTGTGCAAGTTTCTGGTCAGCTTTTAAGGAAAGTCCTATTCGCTAAATATCTTTTCCAAAATATGCTGAAGTATCCCCCCCAAAAAAGTATTATTCAACAATTGGTTACCACGATTGTGACATTACTGAGATACATATCTTCTCAAAGCTTTTCCCGATTGTCCACACTTGACCCTGGTGGTCTCACGATGAATAGGAACATAGTATTACATCTGTGCGCCTAATAAATTTTCTGTTTTTTGAGCTAGGATCTCTTCACACCGGCCTTGAACTATGTACCCTAGATTGGTCTCCAAACTGAGACGCTCCTGCCTTGGCCTCACAGTATGCAGGGATTACAGACATGACCCAATGCTCCTGATTCTACTTCTGAACACTAGCATCTCGTCAAACGGCCTAGGAATGGAGTCAGCCTCTTGGCCCCGCTTCCAACATTGCCGCCTGCTGGCTGGGTCGTTCCTGCCGGTCGCTTCCCCTCTCTGGGCCCCGGTGTCTCCATTGGTACCATTCTCAGGTCTGGAATTTAACGTGGGCGAGGAGAAACACGCCACGCAGAGAAGCGGGTGCTTCTTGCCCTCCTCCGGGCGTACTCTGCTCTTCCCAAGTTCTGGCCCGGGACGTCCTGCTCGGCTCAGAACCCACAAGGTGATCTAGAGAGCCGCTGTTCCGTGGAGGCGTCCCTGGGCCGCAACCCCTCGGCTCCGCCCCTGAACCCCCCCCCGTTCACCCCCCCCGCCCACCCAGCTCTCACCCCGCCTACCCTCCCCCGCCCGAGCTGCGCATGCGCTGCGCTTTGAGCGTGTTTTTATAAAAGTCTGCCTTGGGTCAGAAACTTCGATTTGTTGGCTGCAGCAGCAGGTAGCCGGGTGGTCTGGGCGACCTGCACGCTCCGGGAGCCACTTTGGCTGGAAGGAGACTGTTACCATGGAAGGAATCAGTGTAAGTCCAGTTTCAACCTGCTTTGTCTTAATCTCGCTAACGCGTGAATTTAGAGCCCACCCCCTCCGCGAGCGAACAGAAGCGACTAGAACGTTGGCTGCTCCCGTGTCCCAAAGAAGGGGCACGGAAAGAGATTTTCGGGGTTGTGGTTTTATAGGGCGGGTGAATAGAAAAGTTTTCTTTGAGTAGAAGAGGTTGGCACGAGAGTTATCCGGGGCGTGTGTCTCCCGCGATGCTGCGTCGCGCGCCAGCGGCGCGCTGTCTGCAAACAGAGCGCTCTGTGCTTAGTGCGGGACAGGCGTGCGCTGCGCTCCCGGGCTTTGGCCCCTGGACTCTCCCTCCTGAAAGGTGGGCCTTCTAAATTTAATGGCGGGGGCCGGCGCCCCTGGGCTGAGTTCCCGGAATGAGACCGCGTCCCGTGTGAACTTACACAGGGGCGCCTTTCCGACCTTGCAGCGAGCGCGCGTTTCCTAAACTCGCGCGGCAGGCGGAGGTGTACCAGTCCCGGGCGCGGCGGGCGGAGATGTGCCACTCCCGGGCACGGCGGGCAGAGGCGGGAAAGGCGGGCTCCCCGTGCCGGCCGCTCGAGTCTGCACAGTGGCAGCTGCCGGGAGGTGGCCGGGAATACTTGGCGCACCTTGGGAGTTAGAGGACCTTACGGGCGTCCGGGCCGAGCCGTTTTCCTCCCGCGGCGAGCGCTCCCCGAGTTTTGTGGGTTTAGATCTTGCAGAGGTCGGCGCAGTATAGGCCGGCACCATGCAGCTGCTGGCCGGGAAGTGTGCGCGGCGAGGACCCGGGGACTCGGAGTTGCTGGTGGGGCACCTGGGCCGCCGGGTCCCTGCGGCGAAGACTAGCAGGTGCAAGTGGGGAGACGGTTTGGCTCTCACCGAGACCAATCGCGGCCTGTAACCGTCGGTGGTTTCCTGAAGCTTTTGAAACCCCCTTGCTTGGGAGGTTTTTCGTTTCCTCCCGCGGCGCGCAATTCAAAGACTCTCACAGCGGAGCCGCCCAATCTCTCTCCAGCACCCTGCGGGACGAGCCTGTTGGCTCGCAGCCGGACAGCCAAACCCCTGGAGCCGCCGCCCGCCGGCGGCGGGCGTGGGTGTGGCGGGCAGCAATGGCCAGGAGCTGGAAGACCCGGACTCCGGGCTTGCCCACCGTCTGGAGGCTACCAGATACCCACCTCCAACCCCATTAATCGGATCAGTGGCGGGGTGGGAGGCGACCAGGGAAAGTGAGGAAATGAAACTCGGAGCAGACCTAGGCTGCAGACCCCATGACCTTCCCACCTAGGAAAATGCCGCGTGCTCTAGCGTCCCAAACGTGCTAAATGCTAAATATGAGTATGGCCCCCGAGGAGCGCCCACCTGGAGCGGGGGTGCGGATTTGCCCATCTCTGACACAGCCTCCCAATACCCCACACTTTATTCAGGCCTCTTCCTTTCCCACTAGGTGTTGCTTGAAGCGCAGAAAGGTTTGCATTTAGACAGGCGTGGGAAAAGCGATGTTTTGCGCCTTAGGACAGTGTTTGGGACACCACCCTCCCACACCGAGCTGTGGGACTCCCTCCTCTCTCTCGTAGGTTGACTAATCGTAATACAAAAATTAATTCCAGCTCCTCCTCGAAGCTACGCTAGATTATACCCTTCATGGCCCCTGCCCCTTGCCTCCTGGGAGTGGCTTCTTTGTGTGTGTGTGTGTTTTCTTCCCAGTGGGCAGGGCGGAAGAGTGAGCCAAGATGTGACTTTGAAACCCTCAGGATCCCAGCGCCCTTTTGTTCTAAACAAAGACTCTTGTAATTGGTTCCAATAAAGGGGGATATAATAAAGTGACTGCAGTAGTAGTTGGGGAGAATGGTTGTAGAATTCTGTAATCTCTTGGGCCCTAACCCAGTACTTGAAGAATTTCTTGAGGAAGGCTGGCCTGGCTTGGGTTAAAAAAATAGTAAATTGTTTTTAAGTTCCAGAATCATGTTTTCTAAAACCCCAGTAATGCCTACTGACTGTGGAAGTGAATGGTGCATACTCTTACCTGTTTTGCAGATATACACTTCAGACAACTACTCTGAGGACCTGGGCTCAGGAGACTATGACTCCATGAAAGAACCTTGCTTCCGGGATGAAAACGCCCATTTCAACCGTATATTCCTGCCCACCATCTATTCCATCATCTTCTTGACTGGCATCGTTGGCAATGGATTGGTGATCCTGGTCATGGGTTACCAGAAGAAACTGAGAAGCATGACGGACAAGTACAGGCTGCACCTGTCAGTGGCTGACCTCCTGTTTGTCATCACGCTTCCCTTCTGGGCAGTCGATGCTGTGGCAGACTGGTATTTTGGGAAATTTCTGTGCAAAGCAGTCCATGTTATCTACACCGTCAACCTCTACAGCAGTGTCCTCATCCTGGCTTTCATCAGTCTGGACCGCTACTTGGCCATTGTCCACGCCACCAACAGTCAGAGGCCAAGGAAGCAGCTGGCTGAAAAGGCAGTCTATGTCGGTGTCTGGATCCCTGCTCTCCTGCTGACTATTCCTGATTTTATCTTCGCTGATGTCAGGGAGGGGGAGGGGAAGTATATCTGTGATCGCCATTACCCTGATAGCTTGTGGATAGTTGTGTTCCAGTTTCAGCACATCATGGTTGGCCTTATCCTGCCAGGTATCGTCATCCTGTCCTGTTATTGCATTATTATCTCCAAGCTGTCACACTCCAAGGGCCACCAGAAGCGCAAGGCCCTGAAGACTACAGTCATTTTAATTCTGGCTTTCTTCACCTGCTGGCTACCCTACTACATTGGGATCAGTATCGACTCCTTCATACTCCTGGAAATCCTCAAGCAAGGTTGTGAGTTTGAGAACACTGTGCACAAGTGCATTTCCATCACTGAGGCCCTTGCCTTTTTCCACTGTTGCCTGAATCCCATCCTCTATGCCTTCCTTGGAACCAAATTTAAAACCTCTGCCCAGCATGCCCTCACCTCGGTGAGCAGAGGGTCCAGTCTCAAGATCCTTTCCAAAGGAAAGCGGGGTGGACATTCTTCTGTTTCAACTGAGTCTGAGTCTTCAAGTTTTCACTCCAGCTAACACTGATGTCAGAGACTTTTTTATACAGTAAAGAACTTTAAAAAAAAAAAGTTACACTTTTTCAGATGCAAAAGACTGACCATATTGTACGGTTTTTATTGACTGTTGGATTTTGTCTTGTGTTTTAGTTTTTGTGAGGTTTAATTGACTTATTTATATAAATGTTTTTGTTTTATGTTAACGAGTGTCTAGGCAGGACCTGTGGCCAAGTTTTTAGTTGCTGTGTGTCAGGTTGTAGGAATGTAGAAAAGGGAACTGAACATTCCAGAGTATGTAGTGAATCACATAAAGCTAGAAATGATCTTCAGCTGTTTGTGCATAAATAATCTCCCCATTCCAGTGGAGCATCCTTTTTTCCCTACCCTGTTCTTAAGTTGTTTGGTTACACTATGTGATTCTGCTATAGAAAATGGCACTTAGAACCAAAGCCTGAAGTGGTCTACGAGTGCTGGTTTTCCAGTTTTCAGGAGTAAGTTGACTTCTGGACCTAAATGTACAGTCTTGTATTAAGTTGTTAATAAAAGTACTTCATAAACTTTTCCTAGTGTTATGTGCTGATTTCCATTGACATCAATTTGGCTGGCAGAACACAAAAATAATAGACAGGTTTATGACATACCAGATGCTCTCCTGCGTTTTTTTTTTTTTTTTTTTTTTTTTTTGCTTTTTGGAGACAGGGTCTTGCTTTGTAGTTCAGGCTGGCCCTGAGCTCACTATGGTGCCCAGGCAAGCTGCCGCGAACTCAGCAATCCTCCCGTCCCTGCCTCCCGAGTGCTGGGATTACAGGCGTGAGCTACCACGCCCAGCATTATATGTGGTAACCGGGGATCGAACTCAGGTCCTTACTCTTGCGAGGCAGGCGCCGGATCCACTGAGCTAACCCTCCGGCCCCTGCGGTTTTTTTTTGAGACAGGGTCTCGCTTTGTAATTCAGGCTGGCCCTGAGCTCACTATGTAGCCCAGGCAAGCAGCCGCGAACTCAGCAATCCTCCTGTCTCTGCCTCCCGAGAGTTGGGATTACAGGCATGAGCCACCACGCCCAGCATTGTGGTATGTGCAATTGATTGCTGGTGGGCGTGAGTCACCACACCCAGCATTCTATGTGGTTACCAGGATCGAACCCAGGACCTTGCGCTTGCAAGGCAAGTGCCAAAACCACTGAGCTAAATCTCCGGCTCTCTCCTGCGTATTGTTACTGTAGTAATTTACTTACCCTGTATCATAGCTCTGTTATTATTTAGCACTTTGTAGAATAGACAAGTAAGGTACAGAAAGCCTAAGGAATTTGGTGAAAAGCATGCAGTGAGCAGCAGCTTTAAAACAGCAGATCTGACACAAATCTGAAGCCTTAACTTGCAACTCAGAAGTTGAGAGCTGTCCAACCAGTACCCACTCCTATGAAAGATCATTTTTGAAAAGGATATGCACATAAAAAAGGAAAGCTATGCAATGGCATTTGGCTTCTGCTACTTTCCCCTTGTATAATCCATGTCAGTGCAATGCCTTAAGTATAGATAACATCACTACCTTTTCACGGATGAAGAAACTTAACATCAGAGACTTTCCATAACTTGCATTTTCAAAAGGCCAAACTAAGAGCTGATATTGTTTAGCGTTCCAGATCTTGCTCTTAACCCTTACCCACTACTGTACCCCACAACACCTGTTCATAAGTCAACCGAATTATTATTGAAAATGAGGCCAAAAGTGAATGTTTACTTTATAAAATAAACCAGACCCAAAATACCTTCTTGCAGTATCTCCTATGTAAATCTCAACACGTTATTTTAATCTTTTGCAACACCTAGCACCTCCTCAAGGACTCAGCCAAGCAGCTGAATGTTAATGTTGATGCTTTTTAGAGCTCAAAGGAAAGCCTATTGAAGCAAGCTCTGAGCTGCCCATATTTTGCACAATTTTGGAGTATTATGTAACATTACCATGATTATTTACACTACCATTGTGCAAGCCATGGGCTCTTGAGTAAATTTCACCTCCGGTCTCTGCTCAAAGAAAATTTCTACACTATAGTGGCCATGCCTACCTCACATCGGCACACAAACAGGGTACTCCAGGCTTTCATTCAGATAATAGTAGGATATAATTAAGACAATATTTGGTGTACTTTTAGTAATTGTTTCTGGCACAGAAAATCCATTTTAGGGGAAAAATTGCAATGCCTTATCTTTCTAAGGCAAATCACATTTGTTCAAGACAAATTATAGATCCTGTGAAGGGAAATAACTTAATTACTTAAAACAGAATCTAATTTGGCTGTACATTTTTTGCTGCAGTCTATGGATCTGGGATAATTCAAACTGGTATTCCTATTCCACTTGAGCACACAATTAGATTTTAGATAGGAAATTATCTTGAGGTTTTTCGGTTTTCACTGGGAATCCTAATTGGATCACCTTTCATTTAAGCATAGTTTTAGTTGTACTGTCCCAAAGGCTTAGTGTTAAAGCCATGACCATTGTGATAGACTTCACTTGAACCTTCTCTGTAAATATTTTTTCTCCTAGAGACAACAGAAGAAATACTTGGAAGGAATTCTTTTTCTTTCTCATATTAGCTTGAAACCTCCTTAGCCCGGATTCCTCTCCTTTGCCGTGGAGTCACAACAAAAGGAACTGAGCTGAAACAAAATTCCCAGTGTCACCAGTCTTAATGGATATTTCATTCTCCCTTGGAACAAAGGTGGGTAGCTTTTTTTCAGAAAGAGACAAAAAAGCCTTGGCTGGCTCCCTGCTGCAAACCCCCCCACCCCTGCCTTTGCCTGGACCCACCCATGCTCAGAGCAGCTCCAAAGCCTTGCTGTGTTGTGGTTCGTCTGACAATCTGGGGAACTATAGCATGAAGAAGCTGATTGTTCCCTCTCCCCTTCCTCTATGAATGAGGCCCTTGAAGGTCAGTAATGTAGATCCAGTTGTATAATGGAAGCTAAAATATTTAAATTGTATGCATGCTGCCAATAATGGTATAAATATGACATCTGAATAACACTGTCCATCACTAGGGAGGAATGTGAATGTTATTACCTTGCAAGGCTTTTGTTTTCCTAAAGGCCACTTGGCATTGTATCTCCCTCCAACTATGGGCTTCTCAACCCCCTTTTGTCGTTGTATTAAGCTGGTTCCACGTTGCTGTTTAAGACAATATAGGCTTTACTGTAATAATTAAACTAAGTATATATAACCTTCTCCTAGCTTATCAAATGTTTCATAAAGCCTGCAAAACTGAGTGGCATTGTTCCCAGGTAATATTCAGTTCAGAAAGGCAAAAGACCTCTTGAGACAAAATTTGAGGTAGTTTAGAAAATAATCCAGTACTCCCCAACAGTTAGAAACGTAGCCCTGCAGACTGGCTTCATGAGGTTTTGTCCAGCCCACTTAGAGGAGGTCTTCCATCTGGCTGCCAATGTGGCTTAGCCAGTTAGGGCTAGAGAAATCCACAAGTAGCCAGAGGAATGACCTTCCCAGGAGCACAGTCTGAAAGGGATGTTAGTGGCTCTGGGGTCAATAAACTAGTTAAAACGAATTCTTTCAGATCAGTGGTCCTCAACCGGGGCAATTCTATACCCCACCTCTTAGCATTTGGTAAAGTCTGGAAACATTTGAAGTGATCCTACTGGGTGAGGGAGTGTGGGCAGGGAACGGTAGGTGAGGTGCTACTGGCATCTAGTGGGTAGGGACCAAAGAAACCATTACACATCCTACGATACTCCAGACAATACCTACAAGAGTTATCCAACCCATAATATCAGTAATGCTCAAAAGTGAAAACTCCTTTTCTGAACGTATAGTAATCAAAATAAGAATTTTTCCAACCCAGTATAATTCTGTAAATCCACAGACATTTCTATGTGCTAAAGTCTGAATGTTGGGTCCTACCAAAATTCATATATTGCAATCCTAACCCCAAAGGAGATGGTATGAAAGAGGTAAGACCTTTGGGAGGTTGCTTAAGTCAAAAGATAGCCTTTGTTGTTGAAATTAGGGCCCTTACAAAAGATAAGCCAGAAATGTAGTTAACCCCTCCTATCATATGAGGATATAATTTGAAGTCACCATCTATGAACCAGAAAGCAAGCATTCACCAGGTAATGGATTTGTCAGTGCCCTGCTCTTCAAATTTTGCAGCCTCCAGAGCTATGAGAAGCAAATTTTTATTTTTTATAATCCACAGCGTACTGTACTCATTCCCTCCTATTCAATTCATATAATTCTCTTACACCCTTATGTTGGTGTTCCTTCCTCATCACAACACATCTTTGTGTTTATTTTCTTTGTGATGGTTTCTCAAGGGTAGGGACTTCTTCATTTTTTCTCTTCTGTCTGATGCATGTCATGCTTGGAAGACAACACACAAAGGACAATAAATGAATGGTGACTGCTGAGGATTCTCTAATTCCTATCAAGTATCTGTCTCTCTAAAGTCCATGACATTTACTCATTTATTCCTTACCACTGCCTGTGACTCAGTTTTGAACACTTCTCATTTTTCTCTTTTTATTAAAAAAATAAACAAAATAATGCCAGACCATTGTTCCATTTTCTGCAACAGGCTTGGGTTAACTTATATCAATTCTACTCAGTGGATCAATTAAAATCTTCTAAACCTTCTGAAAAAAGTTATCTTTTAACCTAAAATTTAAGCCGGGTGCAGTTAAGGATTCAAAATGTTAAGAAACCACAAGAAAAGAAAGAAGTTTTCAAAATCAAACAGAGGTGTTCAACCAAACTATACCAGGTGGTGAGTGTTTATTTGGCAGAGCTGGTCCACCATTAAACTGATTTACATATCACAGTTCAACTAACCAGAACCCAACTCATCAGAACTCTTAATTAAAGGGAATTACTTCCTCATATTTGACTCTGTCAGAGAGAAAGTAATATATATTGAGAACCATTAAATTTCAAGCACTCAGGATACAAGAGCCCACCAGTTACATAGTGCTATCTTCATTTTCTGGAGAGAGCACTTTAAAGGTGTTTAAACTATATTCATCTGATCATACTTTTTTATTTTTATTTTTTTGGTATTTTGAGACAGGATCTTACTGTATAGTCCAGGCTGGCCTTTGAATTCATTGTGTAATCCAGGTTGGCATCAAACTCACAGTGACCCACCTGCCTCAGTTTTCCAAGTGCTGGAATTACAGGCATGCACCACCATGTCTGGCTTATGATTGTACTCAGCAGAATCAGAATGGTTCTACACTCATCCTTTTATAGTCATTCATTTAGTGAATCAATTATTGAAACAATCTACTCCATGCTCCTGGTAGAGAGAAGACATAGTCTTCTGACATTCTAGGAATATCAGAAGTTAACTAGGGCCAGGGATTTAGCTCAGTGGTTCTGTCATCTGCCTTGCAAGCACAAGCTCCCGAGTATGATCCCTGATTAACCACGTACCACAATGCCAGGCATGGTGACTCATGCCTGTAATCCCAACACTCAGGAGGCAGAGGCAGGAGGATTGCTGAGTTTGAGGCTTCCCTGGGCTATAAAGTGAACTCAAGGCCAGCCTGAACTACAAAAGAGAGACCCTGTCTCAAAAAAAAGGAGTTAACTAAATGACTCACAGATTTTCCAACTTTCAGCATTTTAAGAAGTCAAAGTTTCCAACCAGCCATCTGATTTTCCTGTTGCAATCCCCCATATCATAGGTTCCACATTCACAGGCTCAACCAGCTGGGATTGAAAATATTCAGGAAAAAATTGCATTTGTACCAAACATTTACAGAATTTTGTTCTTGTTTATTTCCTAAGCAATGTAGTATAACAACATATATATATATATAATTTACATTATATGAAGTATCACAGTAATATAGAGATGATTTACAGCATGCAAGAGGATATACATAGGTCATCTACAAATACTATACCATTTTTTATGAGGGACTTGAGCATGCATAGATTTTGGTATACACAGGGGGTCCTGGAACCAATCCCTGATGTATACATCTACAAACGACTACATTTCATACCCTCTTTTGCTTGCTTCCACTCACTCTCCATTTAAGGGGAAGTAGATCCTAGCCCATCTTGCAAAGTGGATTAGAGGCCCCTAATCCTGTCTTCCTTCTACTTCACTAGCCCAAGAAAAGCTATTCACGTCAGGAAGATAAAAGCAGGAATGTTGCCAAACCATAGGATATGAGAAAGAGTCCTGAAGGTAGTTTCTCAGCCTTTTGTCCACAGAAGACAACTTGTTAGGCCCCTGGAACTGAAGAAGGAAATCAAGACCATCATTTTGGACTCCATCCCACTTCCTCTGGCAAATCTACTCAGTCTCTATTAGTCCAAGTAAGCTTTTCCATCTCAAATTCTTAACACATGAAGTCTGCAGCATCTAAGCTCACACAGATAAAAGGCTCTGGAAAAGTTAAAAGTAGCTAATTGTGTATGCCACCATTTTTTAAACTTTTAAATTAGTTTTGTTTTTCAGCTAATGTCTTAAGCACTAGGACTTTTACAGTTGAACATTGTGAATTAATGAACATATGATTTGATGCAATCTGATTTAAAAACAGGTTGTGCCAATACTGGCTAAAATTATTAAAGTCAGCTCATTTGCTTAGAGCTTGATGTTTTCAGAAACCAAAATCAACAGTGTGAGTCTCCCTTGGGCCACCTTTATAGAAACGTTACATATGAAAGTATAGAACTTTTTGCTGTTGTTTTTCTTTTTGTTTCTGTCTTTATTCTTTGTCTCTGAGGTCTGGTGCATGCAAAGCAAATGCTGTACTGCTCCTCAGCCCAGTGTAAATTCTATGAATGTAAACATTGTATCTATCTTGTTCAGTCCTCTATTTCCAGTGGCTAAAAAAAGAATCCCAAGGGTTGAAGATTTAGCTCAGTGGTTCCAGCGCCTGCCTCACAAGCACAAGTTCCTGAGTTTGATCCCCGGTAACCACACACAATGCTGGGCGTGGTGACTCATGCCCACCAGCAACCAATACCATATACCACAGTGCCGGGAGTGGTGGCTCACACCTGTAATTCCAGCACTCAGGAGGCAGAGACAGGAGGATTGCTTAGTTCGAGGCTTGCTTGGACTACAGAGTGAGCTCAGGGCCAGCCTGAACTACAAAGTGAGACCCTGTCTCAAAAAAAAAAAAAAATCCCATGCTTTTTACATAAAGGGCCAGATTAAAAGTATTTTAGGCTCTGTGGGCCATGGAGTTTCTGTCATATCTACTCAACTCTGTCGTTACAGCAAGAAAACATTATACACCATACATAAATGGGTATGTGTGGCTCGGCTCTGTGCCCTTAAAACTTCATTTGTGGAAACTAGAATTTGAATTTCATGGAATTTCCACATGTCACAAAATATTCCTTTTTTTTTTTTTAGTCAGGATCTTGCTTTGTGGTTCAGGCTGACCCTGAGCTCACTATATAGCCCAGGCAATCCTCGAACTCAGCAATCCTCCTGCCTCTGCCTCCCAAGTGTTGGGATTATGGAATTTCCACATGTCACAAAATATTCTTTTTTTTTTTTTTTTAGTCAGGATCTTGCTTTGTGGTTCAGGTTGACCCTGAGCTCACTATATAGCCCAGGCAATCCTCGAACTCAGCAATCCTCCTGCCTCTGCCTCCCAAGTGTTGGGATTACAGGCATGATCCACCATGCCTGGCATTGTGGTGTGTGGTACTGATTGCTGGTGGGCATGATTCACCACACCTGGTATTGTTGTATATAGTTACCAAGGATCAAACCAGAGACCTTGCACTTCCTAG